>LPNX010207270.1:234463-489286 GCA_001517045.1 Pseudotsuga menziesii
ACAAGGGCAAGCTTGGGAAGAACACAACAGTGCTCCAAAGGGACAAAGGGATGCAGACTCAAGCATAAAGTTCTGGCAACAATGGACTATAGCTTCCTTGCTTCAATCTCTCTATATCTTCCCCCCTTCTTCAATGTACCAATGGTTCCTTATATAGCTTCACAAGGGATAATGAAGGGTCGAATCCGAGCGATCTCAAAGTATATGGAAGGCCAAGAGTCATATGAGTCGGATCCAAGTCAAGGAACGCTCCAAAAGGATTTGGATTATACACACATCCCGATGTACGCGACTATAGGGGTCAAACCCGCGTATGTATGCGGTTATCGGGGGAAAAGCCGCGTATATCATAGTTTATATAGTTTTAGGGATGATAAAGGTAACATCAAAGGATAAAATGTGGTCCATTGGGTCTAATGAGTCTACAGCGGGACATGGGAAGTCCATACAAAGTGTGATTCACCTAGTGGGGTGAAAATCTCTATAACAATTATCCCTTCAATATATCGTCCAATTTGCATCTTGTGCATCAATATCATAGTGTGGTTGAGTCGAGTTTTGGATATGTGTTGTATTTCCTTATCAGCATTTGCATGTCGTGAACTTGTTTTCATTGTGTTTAGATCATCCTGCTGATCACGTTCATATTTTGTTTAAACAAAATAGTCATTGTTTAACCCTCTTGATAGTTTGTTAAAGTTTCGACAAGTTCATGTATTTTGTGTCTTGTTAGCTAAACAATTTGAAAACCTCATATAATTCTCCATATGCATCCAATCATCATGGTTCTCCTTACATCTAATTTTGGGATGTTTTGAAGTTCCCCTCAGGTCTCTCTCTTGCCAAAAATCGCCAATATCCTCCAGTCTGAAAAGAAAAAAAAAACCCCTTAAAAATATCCCTTTTAAATAAGCCCCCCATTTATGGCATATCCACATACATCTCCAATAATATCCAATGATAAAATGATAAAACAATATTTTATTTAAACCTTTTAATGTCCACACTTAATCTAGCATCGGTGAAAATTCCCTTAACCTCTTATGGGAACCTTTGTTAGAAATTAGGTCATATTTTCCCTGACAATTCCTTGTCCATGACCTTTTTGGTTTCATATTGTACTAGAGTGAATTTGAATTAAGAGGCTCTCCATTAAAAATAATGTGTATAGTGGAGTTGAGATAAAATCTCTTTGTTAAAAGAAAACTATAGATGATCACTAAAACCCATTGGATCTACCAATAAAATCATTTTTCTTACATTCATTTCAAATTCAGGAAGGAACCATTGTTTAAAGAGCACGCCATTTTTTTCCAGTCATCCTTTGCCCATGATATTTGTATGGTTTTACCATGTATATACCTAAGTCGAGTTAGAATATCCATTTAAAGAGAACTATGGATGATAAAAAAAAATCATTGAATCTACAAATGAAATTTAGTGAAATCTTTTTTGTTTCATTGTGTATTCTCAAATACAATTTGACTTGGAATGTGTCTTAAAAGGAGTGGGAACTAGAATAATGAGGAGAATGTACCTCCAGTTTTTTTTGTCTTTTAAATATTTAATATATATAATATTAATATAATAGGATATTAGTATATAAATGTGTTATCGTGAAACATTATAAAGAGAGAACAAACTAATAAATATTATAAATAAATAAATATTATTATAAATAAATAAATATTATTATATAAATAATATATAATAATATAAATGTTATAATAATATAGTTAAATTAACAAATTAAAAAAAACTAAATAGGGAGGGAAGAAAAATTTGGGGAAAGTTGAGGGTTTTTGCCAGCATTGAGTTTTTTTTATGTTGACTATACTGACCTGGTTGTTCATCGTTTAAGAATGAATTTGTGTTTAGGAAGCCATTAGTAAGTACTTGGATAGTGCACCGATCTTTTCGAGATTTAAATTGCTCCATGTTCTAGTTTTCGCAGTAACATCATCTCTTTCCATGGGGCTTCCCATATATGTGATAGGAAAGAACTTCTGGGAACGGGAATGGAACCAGAATGGAAATTCGAATGAGGAGGTGGGGGGAAACCACAGGAATATAGTATTTCTGAGCTAGATAAGAGAAATATCACCTACAACCTGTGCATTTTTTTAATGAAGTAGTCCAAATCAAAGAGAAGATCAAAGTCAGGACATCTGCATGATTGATTTGAGCACATAACTAGGGCATCTATATAAATAAGATTCGCCGGTGAGAGAGAATTATCATAGAAGTGGTACTACCATATATATATAATGAAGATTTATTTTATGTTGGTTTGATTTGGAAAGAAAGTTTATGGAGGGAAAGAATCAAACACCTTGTAAATGAATAATTTAATTCACACCCAGTAGATGTCTACCTAGCAGATGTTAACCCAATAGATATTTGTTTGGGGTTAGTCGAATCTATCCTTTCCAATGATGGTAAATTTTGATTACAAAACCCACCAGAGCAAGGGGATTTATGTCCATTCAGATCCGATTACGGGTAACCAACTTCATCAATTCAGGTTTTGCAAGCATTGAGTCTTTTTTTTTGTCATTTGTTGATGTTAACTGCAAGGATGTCAAAATTGTGGTCCAAGAACGGTTCTTCATTTGTGCATTCTTACAACCAGGAAGGATTTTTCTAGGGAAAATCTCTTCCTAAAACATGTCTAGTTTTTCAGGCAGTGAGCAAAAAGTTATAGTATGAATTTAAAGACTGGGTGACAGAGGGAAATGCTAGATATGAGGCCTTCAAGATATCGTTGGCTTATTTGTACAGTGGGAAGGTGAATAAAACTCCGTGGGAGGTTTTTATATTCCTAGATCACACTTGCATGCATGATGCATTCTATCCTACTATGGATTTGATGTATTATGCTCACATCTTCCAGATCCCAAATATTTTGGGTAGAAAATTGAGGGTTTTGCAGGAAATGAGTCTCTTCTGTCTCTTGCTGATGTTGATTGCAGTGATGATGAAATTGTGGTCCAATTTTGGCTTATGGTCCAAGCCTATATTGTGGTCGTTCAATGTTGCAATCTGGCCATTCATCATTGCATTCTAGTAGCCTGATTAAATTATCAAAATGAAATTTTATCCCTTCCTCAAGTCATTCATGCATAAGGGAATCAGAGGGAGAGGCACTAGACAAAAGAATCTTACTGAAAGTTGTTCAACCCTTTTACCTAAACCCTATCCAAATAAACATGGTATTAAATAATATCATGTCTGAGGTACAAATAAATTATTACCCTCAGCCAAGGATGGATACCGAAAATTTAAGGATAGTTTAAGTTATTGATTTTGTTGATTCAAAACCAAATAGAAATGAAAGTTCCATATCTAGAATTAGAAGCAATTTATTGAGGATAAGCATATCCCATGCACCAAGTGGTTGAAAAAAAATAAAAGAAAGGGCATCACCCACTATAGATGTAGAGGCAAAGCAATCAATATGGCAGCCATGAGTCTTATTTCAAGGAAAATATTTTCTCTAAAACCTGTCTACATTCTCAGGAAGTTATGGTATGAATTGAAAGATGGATTGACATAGAGAAATGTTGGATATGAGGCCTTCAAGATATTGTTGGCATATCTGTATAAAGGGATGGTGAAGGAACCTCTACCGAAGGTATGTATATGTGTGGATCATCCTTGTGTGCATGATGCATGTTGACATGTTTAGATTTTACTGTGGAGTTTATTTATGTTTCTCATGTATTCCACATCTGAGAGCTTCTCTCACTGCCACAAGTAATTTCTAATGTTTTTCTTGGTCACATGTGACTTGTTGTGTGAATGTACCGATTTTTATTTGTTTTTTGAGAAATATGACTTATAAAATCTCTTTGGAAAAGCTTCTTTATTACAATCATATATATGTTGTAAAAACACACCCATGGTTTGCACCTAGGTCTTGGACTCATCCACACCCACTCAAGGATTTTTAACTTTGAACCTAGTTCTCTGCATTACAAATACCTCACGTTCGCCTCTAGACCACACTCCCAGGGTATATGGAGAAATAATTATCCATGGCTATTATCTAAATACATTCTTGGATCACACCTAAGTAAGTTATCCAACAATCACTTTTGTGGGGAAATCATAGGTTTCTTTTGAATTGTCTCGTACTGATATTTTTTTACAATATTTATTAGTGTTGCTGCCATTGCAACTGTGTAGCAGTCTTGCATAGTTGCATTTTCCACTAGCTCTGCTGGATTTCTCGATAGTATTCTCTTCATGATAGTCACATCCATGACTGTCGATCCATCGAAGAAAGGCATAATTGTTAAACGTTTTCCTTCACTGCTCAATTTCATTTTCTTGCTCCTCCAGAGATGACCAATGAATACTGATATAAAATTCATCTTAAGGTTACTTAAAGATGCTGATATAGACAATTTATTCCATTCATGTAACCACCACAACGAACAAAATTAATTCAATAATTGGCATTGCATCATAAATGTCATGTTCAATGTCTCGGACTATTCGCAATCCTAGAAACAATCATCTCAGATATCATTGTTTCTACTGCATCTATTATGTTATTATCCATATTATTTAATGAAATGAGGGAGAATGAGTCATAAATAAACTGAGTTCACTGTAAAATTTGTAATTCTTGTCTTTTATTCTACTGACATCATTAATTAGAAGCTAATATTTTTGGAGAAATAATAGAAGGCTTCAATGTACCTTCACCAGTAATTATAGGTCTTAATTTTATTTTATTTTTGATGTTCATATCCAATTATTATAATTTTTAGAACATAGTATATTAAAAAAGAGGTTGACCTCGTTGTTACAATAGATAACATGGATCTCCCTAACCCCATCTCCCATGGGTTCTTAGATGTTAGTAGTGACCAATAACATTTTCTGGAAAACTTCCTTACTAAATAACTCCATTTTTAGTTAAACTCTGTGTAAATCATAAAATCCACATATGAGGAACAGAGCATGTGAATGTAGAGTAAAGAGGACAACAAATTACAATAAAAATTGCAATACATATAAAATAGATTAGAGAGATGCAGACCTTAAAGTCACACCTGATCATGCTGAAAACTGACTGAATATTGTCAAGAATGATGTTCTACTTTGTCCTTTTTTAAATTTTTTTACATATTTTAAAATATATAAGAAAAATTGTTGAACCATCTTGAACATCTGCATTTTAGGATTTCTTTTCTAGCTGCACAAAGAATGGATGAAGGTTTTAACATTTTAATCTATATAGGTTGATTCTTGGATATGTATTTCACTTGTTATGTAGAATATAATATGCATCTATTTCATGAGAAATAAGTAGTAGTTGACAATATGAAGTCACATAAAATTAGGTGAGAATTTGCTAACCCTGTCTTTGTAGTTGACAGAATAAAATGATGTAGAAATAGTTTCAAATTATCTATATTGTACTATAGATGATTCCTATGCATTTATTTTCACTAGTGAACAATGGGACAAGGGTTTTTGGGGGACATTTGAGGTAGAATTCCACAAGATATATTTCCTTTTTGGGAGATGTTCCTGGGACACCCCTAGAATCCCCTGACAATCTTGAAATGATGTTATAGATTTATAGAGACAATCAGATTTATTTATATATCATAGCGTGAACTAAGGAAAACCTTTGAATTTATGTAGGGTATGGCATACCATTGGTGAATTTGAAGGTTGTTTTTATACCATTACTATTGCTTGAAACTATTTTCCTTATTGATAATTTTAGGTACTATTTATTTCTTTGGTTCCATTGTTTGCGCATTTTTTTTAAAATTTCTATGCTAAAATGAATATCATGTGAAGGGTTGAATAAAATGGTTCCATTCTTTATACACCAAAGAGATATTTGTGTGTTAAATACATCATGATAATTTTTAGTCATAATCAATACTATATTATTAGCATTTTCTATGATAGGAATGCATTAAATGTGATAGTTTAATTACTTGCAAAATAATTTTACCTCTGCGGTTTTTTACTTTTGTTCGTCTATGCTTGAAAGAATTAAAAGAAAGAGAGTTAAGTACTTTGTTTCCAAATTCTTCATGTTAAATTTTGTTTTGTTTTGTTTTTAATTGGAAGGGATCTTATGGATTAATTTTAGTTTATCTAAGTGACATACCCAAAGGCCTTAGAAAAACAAATGGATTTTTAACATATTTAATGGTGCATGACAATTCTAATCTTATTATAAAATCTATTTAAAAAACCTTTAGTGTGAAGGGTAATTTAGTCATGAACACAACTTCGCATGCTAACCATCACTATAAATTAGATCCAAATGATACCCTACGTGAATAATGAAATAAAGAGTGTTTACATTGTTAGGATGGAACTTAGCCTTGTATTGGATGATTTTTGGCCTTTGATGTTAAACCAGAAGCTCATCAAGGGAAGGCCATGTTTTCATTAACATGATTGATTATGTATTTGACAATTGTTTTTGAGACCTTAAATTTTGGTGCCCTATGTTTTATGAGTAAGGGAGTAATTTTTTCCCTAAGTTTTAGATTAGTATCCTTAGTTATAGACACCAAATATTATTTGCACAACTAGTTGTTGAAAATTGAGCATCAAATGCACATTCTAGGAATGATTTCCATAGGGAAATGTTTGGCACTAAACCCCAGGATTCTTATACATTCTTCAAATTTGTATTGTTGTAAAAAAATATGTGCTTACTGAGAACAATGCTTCAATGAGAGCAGTAGTTGTGTCGTGAAGCTATTTTTCCATGGCCAATGTAATGCTTCATGATGTAACTACTGCTCTCATTAAAGAAATGTTCTGCAATATTGACAGAGGTGTCCATTATCCAATATCCAAAGGGTGAAATTATGCGAATAGAAGTTGGCAATACTATTGCTGATGCTGCTAGAAGATTAGGATTGGATGGGAATTTTGTATGTATCAATGGCCAACTTGCATTGCCTCATACAAAGATGAAATATGGTGTTGTAGTTGAAGTATGAGTGTGACTGGTGTGGCACTCATTACTAAATATTTAATATCAATAACTCAAAGAATCAAGCATAGAGAAATATTTATGTTCCTTGTATAATGTTCCAATTCCTACTATTCATGTTCTAGGGACAAATTGAATATGGATTGTAAAATTCCTTCAGAATGTCTTGTCCCAAATTTGTGCTTTGCTACCACTCCAAAGATTTATTTGACATGGATTAGTTCGTAATCATTGAGAATCATTTAATGGTAAACTTAGCATATTGTGTAAATATGGTACGACATAGAATGCAATTCAATGGTTTGTAAAGTGTGTCTTCTTTATCCATTTGATATTGATTCATTCTAATAATATATTTCTACTTGATTATCATGCTTGAACATTCAATTTCAAATTCACATTTTCAAGATAGAAGTGACATTTGCATTAATATCTTTTGAATTTTTGGTTTAGGGTTTGGAAGGAATCAAACCCAAGACCTACCCTTGATTAGTGATATTCTCTAGCATCGGTCCACATCCCCATTTCATAACAACAAATATTTTTCAAAGTATGGACTGGTATTCTAATAAATCCTATCCAAATACACACTTGCAGGCTTGCATATTTTGGAATTCCTCGCCACTTAACCAAACATACCTATAATACCATGTGAAAACGTTGGATTGGATAGTTATCAATCCTACGACCATCCCTTGGCTGATGGGATGCTTTAACACTTTGCTACATGCTCATTTCATGACTGGAAGCCTTTTTCAAAGTGTGATTGATATTCCAAAAGAATCGAACACAACTAAATATAAAATATTGGCGCTACACTTAAGAATGCATAAGGTATTTTGCACTTCCATATTTTTTTGGAAAGACATGTAATTCTAAATCAATTAAATAGAAGAAGTTATAATTGTCATGGAGATTTATTTTGAATTTATTGATTAAGCCCGCTTCAAAAGATGGTGTCCTTGAATGCCATTGATATTTTCATCCATTTCAAAATATGGTGTCAGGCATGGATCTATGGCATAGACCCTCTTCCATATTAGCTTGTCTCTGCAAAAAAATGAACAAATTACTTTCCAAAACTCATAGTCATTTGATTGTTGCAGTATTCACCATGATAGGTGTTCCATCTACTTCCTTTTATACTTTTCAAATCATTGTCAAGATTAACGTTTTTGGTTCTTTGAGGAACTTTCCTGCTGGGATATGAAATTAGGTCTTTTGCACATCAAGCACTCCAACTTGCCACGAGGCATGTCTCAATAGACTGTCTTTATTTTTCACAACAAGTACTCCAACTTACCACTAGGCATGGTTCAATAGACTGTCTTTTATTATCTTTAACATTTTGAATTTTTTTCCACAGACGTGCTTTTGATCATTAGTTCTTGTATGTCAAGGATAGCTTATAATTATTCTTTGATTACATTGCACAATTTTAAAATCTTTCGGCATGTTTATTCTAATTTCAATTCAATAATTTCTTGGAGATATATGTATTTCCCATAGTACCCTAGATTCAAACCATATTTCTCTTTGGTTTCACATTCAACTATGAGAATTTGATATTCAAACTTGGATTTCAAGTAAATGTTATTGTTTTAGCATCTGTACCTATTTGATTTGTTACAAAACTAGCATACTGCAATACTTTGCTTTGGACACCTTTATTTGGAGCAGTATCTGGGTCAATGTTTCTCAATTCTCTCTCATTGGATAGGTACTTGATGCTTATGTTTGAATGTTACATAATGATATCTCCCTGTCAGCTCTAGTCAAGTTGATATGGTTTTCTGATTGACTGATCTATGTTATTTTCAACTTATATTTCCTTTTGATGAAATTTGAAAGGGAAGAAAGGAGTTGTTTAATACTATTCAATTAATTAGTTTTTGATATTTGATGTCTTGCTATTGGAATATTAAAAAATTAGAGTTAAATGGGAGGAAAATGAGCGACCAAATAACCTCTACATTGTATCTATTATTGTTTTAATTGAGTGGATTTATGATGTGAACATGTATTAGCCACATTTTTGTGTGAAGAGCTACCATTTTATAGTGTCATGTTGTTGTATATGCCAATATCAGGTTGGCTATATGTTGTCACTATGATTTTTTGTTTGGCTCTCTTGAGCAGTTGCACATGGTCTTGTTTGTCATGTCAATGAAAAATTTATGTAGGGATGGAAAGTCTAGGTACTCTTTCACCATCTGCATCTTCTGATACTTATGGAGAGGTATAATCTCATATATATTAGTATGTTATAGATATAGCATCAGATGCAAAATCCATTTCTCCAATGAGCTCACCACATGATAGCCCCACAAATCACATAATTATTGTTCATGAGAGGGGGAACTTAATCAACAATAGTGGGGGTGGGATATTGTTGAGTTCTCAAGAAAATAGAGGTATTCACATAATCATAGACATGCAATTCTTAGTTCAGGATTTGTATTCCATAGTTGAGATTATTGTCGGTTTTCTATCAAAATTGTAAGATTTTGGAATGCACAACATCACAACAAAAGTTCTAAGTCACGTGACATTCCATCCTAGATCTAGATAGAAAAAAAATATCACTTAGAATTATTTTCACAAATGATCGCAAGAATAGAGAAGACATATTGGATAGAACCATTAGAGGAAATTTGGGGTCTAAAATGGGCCTTATAAGAAAACATGCCAAAATAAGTTTTTGTGAGTTGGAATTCAAGAACCAATAGAATTTCAATAAAATAAGTCAACCATAATGGTTGAATTGACATATTTGTCATTAAAAAAAACTACTTTTTTTGTTCATATTTTCGACATATCTCATTGTGTTTTTACTCAAATTTTGATTGGGAGAGCTCGTTGGATGCGGAATTTGATTCCGCATCCAACAAGCTCTCCCGATTGAAATTTGAGTAAAAACACAGGGATATATGTCGAAAATACGAACACAAAAAGTAGTTTTTTTCTTTCTTCCTCCAAAATTAATCAATATTATTTTATTATTTTAACTATTATTTTATTATTTTCCTTAGGAGGCCCATTTTAGACCCCAAAATTCCTCTAATGACTAGAAAAATCACTCCAGTGGGAAGTTTTCCACTCTGCTTATTGAGAAAAAACACAGTACACTATATAGGAATTATTACATGAAATACCTTGGGTAAATACCATGGTTCCAGCAAACATTTGAGTATCTCACATTAATGTTGGCATATCTTGTCTAATTACGCCAATCTATGACATTGTGCCATGTGTAACTCCAAGTAGTGGAAATAATGAGGTGAAATGAACCTAGATGGACCATGAAGTGGTTAGGCTAGTCAACAAGTGTGAAAGAAACCATAATGAGGGCGTTATAGGTGGTTTAGTGGCTTGGTTTTGGACCATTAATAAGCAAATTGACCAAATCCTCAAGAAGGTGCACCCAATCTCCTTAAAATAGGGAAATGCAATAATTACCCCATAAATGTAGCATAGAGGGGCGCACTGACTCCATAGAACAAGGAAAAGAGTGGGTAAGTGGAATTTTTTATTATTATGGAATAACCACTATTCTAAGTGCATGGGTTCCAAACTCTAGATTAATGGTCAAATGTGGACAAACTAGGATCCATGACACTAGACTAGGAACTAGAACCATTTTCACATGGAACAACTTACAGTAAACACTTGGAATATTATGCAAAGATTATTAACCAAGGTCTAGATGGAAATTATGTTCCAATACCCCCCTTAATCCAAAATATTTGTGAACGATTATTGAGGGACCAAGCAACAAGGATTATGGTCACCCTTTGCATTATTGATCCATATGAACTAAGGAAAGAGGAAAAACCACATGGGAAAAATTCTCCCTAAAAAAGGACATGAAAGAGAAACCAGAATATGTATACCCTCCAAACTAAATGAGTATATATGGAGGAATCTTCTTCTTGGGAAGAAGTGGATCATGCTCCCAAACATGTGCGTGATTTCTTCAACAATGGAAGCCATTTGAACTTTCATACCAAACCAACCAAGGTGAGAAAAAATCCAAATGCATGAATAAACACTTGAAACTTTAGTTTTGAACCACAACAGGTGATATCAACTCCAAGTGAATGTAGGTGTTCTCCATATTCTATGATACTCTGAAAACCGGTTCTAGAAATCATATAGGAATACATAGGAAGCATGGATCCAAGGAGAGAAAATGCAACATCTCCAATATTTAATCATTCTTCCAAAAAATCCAAAGGATCACTCTTTCGCACTCTAGTGGTGTAAATAGAAGAATCATGGAAGAAGAAGACATTCTCTTCAACAGTATTGATGGAAACAACCCGTATGTTATCTTCATGAAAAACAGAGGAAGCCACAAAGGAAGAAAATTGAGTTGGATCATTTGTTGAATATTATACCATTTATTCATGTACCCACAAACAACACTCTTTGAAATTCCTTACTTCAACAACATGCTTGACAAAGGTCAAAAGGAGAAACCAAATGACCAAAGGTAATAACTGGAAGTAACAATGGAAATTGTTTTGCATCATAATAGCTCCAATACCATGTAAGATTTTGGAATGCACAACATCAAAACAAATGTTCTGAGTCATGTGACATTCTATCCTAGATCTAGATAGCAAAAACAATCTCATTTAAAATTATTTGCATGAAGAGATAGCAAGAAAAAAGAATAAATATTGGATAAAACACTAGAGGAAAATCACTCCAGTTGGAAGTTTTCCACTCTGATTATTGAGAAAAAAACCCAGTACAATATATAGGAATTATTACATGAAATACCATTGGATACCAAATACTATGGGTCCAACAAACCATATGATTATCTCACATTAATGTCTGCTTGCCTTGACTAGTTCCCCCAATATATGACATTGTTCCAAGTGTAACTCCAAGTAGTGGCCATAATGAGGTGAAATTAACCTATATGGACCATGAAGTGGTTAGGCTAGTCAAAAAGTATGAAATAAACCATCATGAGGGTACTAGAGTTGGTTTAGTGGCTTGGTTTTGGACCATTAATGAGCAAATTGACCAAATCCTCAAGAAGGCACACACAGTCTCCTTAAAATAGGAAAATGCAATAACTACCCCATAAATGTAGAATAGAGGGGCGCATTGACTCCATACAAAAAGGAAAAGAGTGGGTAAGAGGGAAAACAATATTTTATGGCATAAACACTAGTCTAAGTGGGTCAAATGTGGAAAAACTAGGATCCAAGACATTCAACTAGGAACTAGAACCATTTTCACATGGAACAACTTACACTAGACACTTGGAACCTTATGCAAATATTATTAACCAAGGTCTAGATGGGAATTATGTTCCCACAAAAAAATTATTAGTAGCCTATTTCATCATATTATTAGAAATTTTTTTGTTTTAAGTTTTCCTTTTTATTACATACTCAAATAAAAAAGAGTTCCAATGCCATTCAATATGTATAAGTGGGTATCGCATGGGAAAAGTAAAGTGCCGACTGAGATTAAAATGTCTAATATTCAAGTCACTGAAATTTTAACTTCAAAAGTGTGAAGTTATTTCCCACTTTCAAAGCATTGGGTTCCATAAGATGGCACATGAAGATTCTTAGTAACATATATGTGAATTTAGTCATTTTCTTAGTCACAAAATTATGATAGGGACCAGAGGAATCGAACCACCAGCCGCCTGCCTATAATTAGGCAGGTGCTCTACCATTGAGCTAGAATGCTTTAAGAAGTTGTTATTGATTAATAAAGATGATATTCAAACAAATTTTGCATCGTTCAAGCATACAAAATAATGATTCTCAAGTTACTATGGGTCCATAAGGGCTTACCTTGTACTAGTCCTTCAAGTCCTTTTTGCACTTAATAAATACATTTGAAATACTTGAAGGAATATTACAAGGTAAGCCATTATGGATCTATAGTAACTTGGTAATCATTATTTTGTATGCTTGAATGATGAAAAATGAAAAAATTCCAAAAATTTATAGGAATGACAAGCATACATCCATTATTAAACTATCTACCGGGTCATCTAGAGTCATGCCAACATATCCGAGTTTGACTGAAAAATTAGAAGTAACTAGAATATAGTGGTGGATGATGTCATGAAAAGGATAATTTCAGTTTATATAGAAGTAAAGGATGAGCAAATGGAGCAAATCATCACCCAAAATATATATAGAATAGTAAAAATAAATATACAACTAATTCCATTTCACATCAAGAAGAATGGGCATTAACTCTAAGTACTCTTAGCCACTAGATAAATGGAAATGAATTGAGATGAAATATTAACAACAATACCTTCAAGGTTTCTTGTTGACAATAATAATGAATACTTATGTGATCATTTTATTCAGAGGTGACTTAAACAACCACTAACCTACAATCAAGGTAAGAAACCATGTTAAGATTGATATATAAATAAAATAAAATAAAATTTAAATAAAGACTATGCCAATGCCACTATCATCATACTTCGAAAGAGAACTAGCAAATCTCCAAAAATTGTTCAACTTTGTCCAAAATTCCCACTTGGAATGCCACTGTTTAAACAAAACAAAAAGAAAGTGAAAACATGAAAGTACTAATTTACTCTACCTGTCTATTGGATGTAGAGTCCCATAGTTGTACAACATAATTAGTAAAGAACATGAAATAAAATTATAAAAGGACAAAAAGAAGAAAACAATGTGGTTTAGACATTTCTTTATATACTCAGATATATATTATGATCACACTTTGTCTCTTAGGAGACAAGTCACTAACAAAACAATGAACATACATGAGAGAGAGATATATAGATAGTTGTAGGGTAGATTGAGACAAATACAGACCTCAAGGTATTAATCAAAACAATCTAGGAATGAGGATGTACTTTCAATCCCATTGCTGCAATAAATGACAGTATTTTAGGACAATCATACAACAAGCAAATAGAAGTTCCTTGCAAATGTGTAGAGGTATCCTTAACCTTCACTCTAGCATGTCTATCATACTGCAGTACACATCCATACATAATAGCAACCTCAAAGAGGATGAAAAGGAGCACAAAAACCATCTATAATCTCTAAACAGGCTCGGCATGCTACAACGAGATGAAAAACCTCACAAATACATGCAAGAGTGACAAAAGCATAGTGGTGAGATACCTTATGACACATATCCAATAGATCAATTATTTTTTGTCGGTACAAATATTGAAGAGAATTTTTCTGTGCCCATTGCACTAAATTTTATCTTTGCACCCTAGGTAGATTTAGAAAGTTGTATATACCCATGACCATATTCCAAACCTAACAGTTTTGATATCCTTGTTCATACCAAAAAAAATATTTCAATTGACATACTGAATTACCTATTCGAAACTAGATGTTGACATGGTTTGAACTCCCAAAAACAATTCACACCCTAAAGATAAGAAAAAAATTTAAATACGGTGACAATGATGAGGCATTTTCCTCTCTGTAGAAGTAGGTTTGACTATAGGAGAATCCTAGAGACCATATAAGGATCTGATTTCAGATTGCAATAGTGGCTCAAGATATTTGGCCAATATTTGAATAAAATATAACATAATTAGCTATTTTATATTCTATTGTTTGAAATTTAGTTGTTTTTGTTGGTTTTAGTTGTGTACTTTGATTCACAAATCCAATACCTACATCATGTGGTATCAAAGCAGAGATAACCCTGGGTGGTGAAGACTCTTGAGTTTGGAAGACAATTCCAGTGGAATTGTTGAGGTTGGGTATAATTGCTAGAGGAAGAGTGTGTGGATTCTAAATGAGTTTCTAAGAGAGAAAAAGGTAGTTCAAGTTCACTTGACCACTCAAGGGAACTGAATCTATTGACCTGGTAGAAAAGCATGATAACAACTAGTGGTTTAACTTTCCACGAAAGATGTACATTTTTTCACCCTCATACAATAGTAAAGTGGTATTTTTTAGCATGTCTATGGGTAAAGATAATCAAAACTACAAATAAGCAGTTATGTGGGTGAAAGAAACAACTACTCTCCAATTCTGGGTGATTTGTAGATGAAAAGGGCATAAAAAAAACCTCACATCTCAGTTATGGACCTTATTATATATGTAACAAGTCTCTCTACATGGCATATGTAAACCATTCATGCATGAATGTTGTTAGTAGATTAGGATCAAAGGAAGGATGTTTCCGTACAAGGGGTCAAAACCTATCCTCCACAATGGTTCTATCCACCATAAAAGGTTGAAAAACCATCAAATAGAGGACAACCCATCATGAATACAAACCATTTGAATGATTCCTTAAGAAAGGCCTAAAATTCCCTCTAATGGTGAATTCTACTCTGCATAGAAAGTTGTAGATAAATGGTGGCCTAATCATTGGGAAATATGCTACAGGAAATTTTGGAAAAGAAGGTTCTTCCCCATTATTCCTCGACTACAATGGCTGTGAGACTTGTTGTAGATTAATTATGAAGACTGCTAAGTTCGGCACAACACCTAAGCTAGAATGTACTACTTATCACAAAAAATATTGAATTTCGTCTCAAGTCTACTACAGGAATAGTGCATTGAATAAAGCTGGAAAATATGCTTTCAAATTTGGACTGGTGCACTATCATCATTGTTCTTCCAAAACAAGAGATATGGAGTCATTAATACTTTGTTTGAAGGCTACAAATTGATTCGAGTGAAGATATCGTATTTTAAGGTGCAAATTTTGCACATAGGTGACTAGAAAAACCCACTTCGAATTTATCATTATTATGGGTGCAATTTGTACTGCATGTAATCCTTAGGGTTCCACCACAGGTACCCGGGATATGGATGGGATGATTTACCTCCAGTTTATGCACTTTCTAGATTTTGAAACCAAAAGATACAAAATCAGGCATGAGAAACAATGTTGTTGTAACAATGCAAATTCTCTTTTAGGCTGTAGCATTCCTCTTGTTGAAAATATCCTCCAAAGTTTATTGTTGATTGTATTTAGTCTATTATTGTCTGAAGAATAAAACATGCCGAAATTTACCCATCTTTGCTTGTTGTTTCTATATAACATCTTTGCATGTTACATTTCTTTCTAACAACTCTAGAATAACCAACACCTATGTAAAACATGTACTATTACTTAGCCAAGGTGAACCAACACCTATGTAAAACATGTACTAGTAATCACATATCATAAGGTGAGACATCAAACTTAACAAGCTTATTAATATTACTTAGCTTATCTATGAAACATGCTTGTATAGGTAATGGAATAACTTATACTATTGGTTATGGGTTTACTGTGGTTAAACATTGATCATCTTATAATTATACCAGAGTCACCAGACACTGAAGTATCAAGACTTTACAATATTGACTTGCTACAAAAAGATAGAAGGAACTTACGCTTTTTAAAGAATATTATCTCCGCATAAAGGATCCTGTTGAGGACAAATGTTGGATGATGCCATGGAAAGGAGAATTTAAGTTTATATAGAAGTAAAGGAGGAGCAAATGGTGTCCCAAACTCATCTTCCTCAAATGTGGGCCAAGCCACCATCCGCTATAAAATGAACATGGGTGCATGTTTCTCTCAGGTTCCATGAACATCTTACACAACCTTTAGATAGTTTCAATCAAATTTGGATGTCCATATTAACTTCAAAAGACCAAAAATTGAACTAGTAGATTTCAGATTTCACATCAAGAAGAATGGGAATTAACTCTAAGTACTCTTAGCCACTAGATAAATGGAAATGAAATGAGATGAAATATTAGTAACGATACCTGGCTATTGGATCCAGAGTCCCATAGATGTACAATAGAATTAGTCATGCAAATGCAATAAAATTATAAATGGAAAAAAAGAAGAAAACAATGTGGTTTAGGCCTTCCTTTATATACTCAGATATATATTGTGATCACACTTTGTCTCTTAGGAGACAATTCGCTAACGAAATAATGGACATACCTGAGATAGATATATATAGGTAGTTGTAGGGAAGAGTGATACAAATACAGACCTCAAGGTATTAATCAAAACAATATAGAAATGAGGATGAACTTTCAATCCCATTGCTGTAGTAAATGGAAATCTTTTAGGACAATTATATATCAAGAAAATAGAAGCTCCTTTCATATGTGTAGAGGAAACCTTAACCCACACTCTATCACGTCCATCATACTGTGACACGCTTCCATACATAGTAGAAGCCACAAGGAGGCTGAAAAGGATCACAATAAACCTTTATAAAGTATAAACGGGCTCGACATACTGCAATAGGTCGAACACGCACCAAAACAACCCTAGTAAAGGTCATGGTAGGCACCAACAGCAATGTAACACCCCGGTTTTGACCTCATTTGCATTAAATGAATATGATGTATATATTGTAATTAATCATGGTGTGGAGCTAAAGGAAAAATCCCCACCATCGATTTTATTGTGTTATGTTCCGGCGATTAAAATTGTTGCCGATGGTATATCGTGCTATCCGATACATATTAAATTTGGCATCATGTAAACATGCATTTTAATTAAAAAAGACCCACAACCAGCTATGTCAATGCAACCATAATGAAAAGGGCATGATTTTCCTAAGGATAGGGAGTGAAATTATTTAACCCTTGGGGCCAAGGGGAAAGGCCAAGTGTCAGCTATTAAACCCATTTAGTGGTCACCAACCCTTTTGACTTACTCACCTTCCCTTGTCTCAATCAGTCAATTACCAAATTAAAATCCTATGATGTTAGTTGGGCAGTTATTGCTGGGCAGTGATGTGTGGCAAGAATGTCAGTCCTTGCCCACATGCACACTTCACCAGTATACTCTTTCACCCTCACGTGGGTAGGAAGAGGACACACCCATTCTTCCATTCTTGCCCATCCTCATGCAGGGATGGTCAGCTTCTTTTCTCACGCAGAGAGCTGGCGAGCCATTTTGGGGCATTCACGATTCTGGATTGGTCAAGCATATTGTCTTCATGCATGCATACCACAACTGGTTTAGTCTTCCATTTTTTTCAATTTTGCTGAGTGTGTGAATTTTGTGGTTGGGGATTTTGTTGTGTGTATTTCTCTTCGTTGTGGGTCTGACCATGTGAATTCACCTCCACGTGGGTTGTTTTTCTTTCCTCACACAACTGAGAAATCGATTACTGCTGGTTTCCCAATGAAATTAGGTTGTTGTGGATTCCTATTGAGTTGTTCTGGCCACAATAGGGCCAAGTACGACTCAGGAATCAGATTTCCCAGTCAGAGCTGTGTATTTAACAAATTGTCACCTTTGTTTTGTTCTATGGTGTTTGTTTCTTCCCGAGAGCTGTGAATTTATTGTTTTGCTGTGTGTATGTAGTGGTTGGTCTTTGGACTGTATTGGAGTGGGAATGAAGGCTTGGTATGCTTGATAAACCTGGTGTGTTTGGGAGCCTCATAGACAGAGCTACAGGGATGGATTTCTTCTCCACAACCCCTGAATAGCACTGGAAGGGAAGTCAGGGCCTGAGGGATTGTGTAGCAGAGAAGGTATTGATTCCTTGTGTTGGGTGTGTGTGGGTGTCCTATAATTCAGTCTAGTTCTAGTGTAGGTGTCCTTAGCTCTTCACTCAGCCCACTAGCTTAGCAGTCAGCTTTTCCCAGCTCCCTGATGGCCTAATAAACCCAACTATTTTGGCTTGGATGAGTTGCGTATCTTTAGCTATGTGTGAGCCTGCTTAGTATCCTTATTCCTTGGGGAGTCATGCCGAGCTCAGGGGTGGCAGTGTTGCTGATAGATTAAGGAGCACACTGGCCTATGGTTGGGTGGAACGTTGCAGCGACATAGCTGGTTGCAGGGAGCTTCATTCAAAGAAAAGTATTCTTGTCCATTTCATCTCTGCAATTGTATTTACTGTTTAATGAATTACAATGAACATGCCGAATGCTTGAATGTATGGTTTTTCTTCCAGTGAATGGTAATGATGTATCCATGTTTTAGTTTCAAATCATTTCAGTTTTTATGTATCTGTTCATGGGGCTAGTTGCTCGGATAGAGAATGGTATGGTAGCGTCCTCTTTGCTAGTCGGAGGGTCAGGGACGTTACAGTGTGGTATCAGAGCACATGTTGGAGCATGGGACTCAATGGGACATGAAGAAGCAGTGACAGGGGCAGGTTTCCCTCTGCCCATCAGAGGGAAAATGAGAAAATCAGGAAGATTTAAGGAAAATTTCAAAATTTTTCTAAGTATGAAAAATATAGGATGGCTTAGACTAAAGCCCATCCGATACATCAGATAACTTAGGCTGAAGCCCATTCGATACATCGGAGGAATTAAACTGAGTCCATCCGGTGAAGGAACCCGACGGAAATAAATTTTTGAAAATTGTCCAAGTTCAAAGCTTTTCTAGGGTCTCAGCTGAGAGGAGCCGAGGGTCTCGACTGGGAGGAGCCGATATATCAGCTAACAACTGAATACCTAGATGACAAGGAAAATGAAGAGGAAATTTTTTTCGAAAGTTTTCTAAGTATCGAAATCATCAGAATATGTTTACAGAAGCCAGCCGATACGTCAGCTCAGTTAGCCGAAGGGCTTCCGATAACATCGGAGGAGAAAATATGAAGGAAGCCGAAGCTCTCAGCTGGGAGGAGCCAAATTTCTTGGCTGGGAGGCCCCAAAAGTCTCAGGCAGGAAGAGGCAAGGTGTCGTTAAGGCTCCCCGAAAGGAATTCGATGCGGTGGCGTGAAGAGGAAGAAGTAAAGAAAAATTCGAAATTTTTTCTAAGTATAGGAAATCTCGGAAAAAGTTTTCCAATGGCTCTTGGGTGAAGCCCTTCGAGGCATCTCAGAAAAGGAAAGAAGATCAGTCTGAGGCATTGGAAAAAAATAGAGGATCAGTCAGTAGATGGGCATCGGAAGATAGATGAAGATGGATTTGATAAGGAATCAGAAGCGTTGTCAACGAGTGATCCGACACATTGGATGGCTAGTTGGGAAGGGATCCAATATGATTTTTTTTTTTGAGTTTTCAGTGGTATTTTTCAATGGATTTCAGTAGTTCTTCAGTGGATTTACAGGGCCGAAAAGGATAGTTGTTCTTTTAAAGAAAAAAAAAACATTTGAAATTGTTAATATGAGGTTTCCCAGTCAAGGTAAGTGATTTATGATTGATATGAATGATATGCAGATAATAGTTGTGTTACTAACACATTTTGTAGAATCATAGTCACCTTCAAGGGAAGTATTCCAGGTAGTGTGGTTTGGTAAAGTAAGTTGTGGTTCAGCCATGAGAACCCATGACGGATATGATGCTCGGGATTCCTATGAGTGTGCACGAGATGCCATGGGAGAAAATGTCCGAGTTGGAAATGATGACATAGAGTCTAATGGAAGGAGATTCCAAGAGAAACCTCTAGATATTACAACCACCATGAGAAGCTTGATTAAATCCCAAGAAGAGCATCATCAGTTGAATGCTACTATGTTGCAGAGTTTGACAGACTTGCAAAGTAAGACAGACTCTAGACAGGGTGCAATAAAACCATAAGGCAGTAAGAGCAGTACCAGGAGAAGAAGAAGGACTTCTAGTAGATCATCTGACTCAGAAGAATCTAATGGAGATTCAAGATCTTTTTCTCGCAAGGGAAAGAGAAAGAGGCACCATATGGATCGCTCTCGGGATGAATTTAAGAAGGCTAAATTTGACAGTGAGGTAAAGATTGGACAAGAGGCTGAAGGTTGGCTTCTTGGGATAAAGAAGTACTTCCAAGTTCAGGATTATTCAAGAAACATGAAGGAAAGGGTTTCCATATTCAATCTGAATGGAAGTGCATCCATTTGGTGGGAGCAATTCAAGAAATTAAAGAGGATCAATGAAAGGAGACTTAAGTGGAAACAATTCAAGAAGTATTTCAAGTAGAAATACCTCTCTGACAGGTATTATGTCGACAAAATTAAGGAGTTCCATGAGCTGAGATTGGGACAGTAGACCATGGAATAGTATGCAAATAAGTTCTTAGAGTTGTTAAGGTATGTCAGGTACATTAAAGATGAAAAAGTGAAGATCCAACGTTTCCTGAGTGGATTGCCTTAGTCTTACAAAGATAGAATTGATTTTTATGAACCTAGAACTCTTAGAAGAAATAAGGAAGGATAAGTATTGCTATGAGCAAAGCAAAGGAAAACCTGATTACCATAAGACATGGAAGGATAAGAAGACTGAGAATTTTGACCAAAGGAAGAAAGGTTTTAAACCTTCTAACTTCCAGAATCAGTAGAAGAAACCGTCACAAGCTGAGAAGTAGCTAGCCAAAGTGATGGGAGAGAAGCCTAGAGATCCACATCAAAACAGGGGACCACTCCAATGTTGGAAATGTGGAGGACCCCACATGCACAGGAATTGTCCACTCGAGAATGAGAGTGCAAGACCAACTTACAACATTCAAGAAGAAGAAATAGTGGGTCAAGTAGCAAGGGCCATTACTAGGATTTATGCAAAACTGGAGGACGGTCAGGTAGATCACGAGTCAACTGTGGTTGAAGTTGTAGGTAAGAATGTTGAGCAATCTGTTTCTATTTTGATTGACCCTGATTCTACTCATAGTTACATTACTCCTAGGGTAGTGGAGATTTGTACTTTTAAGAAAGTAAAGCATATCAAATATTGGTTAGTTTAGTTAGCCACTGGAACTAAGAGAAAGCTTAGTGAAGTGGTAGAGAAATGTCCATTAGTCATGAATGGATTGGTCACTTATGTAGATATAAATGTTCTACCACTTGGTTCCTATGATGTTCTCATTGGAATGGATTGGTTAGAAGCTCACAGGGTAAAGATTGACAGTTACAATAAGACTTTCGAATGGATGGATGAAGAAGGGACCCCAATATTGGTAAGACATATTCCAAAGGCGATTTCTGTGAGATAGATTTCATCCATGCAGTTGAAGAAGTTCTGTAGGAAAGGTTTCCAATTGTATGTAGCTCATATTTTGGAGGCAACAGAGGATGAGAATCCTAGGTTGGAGGAATATCAGGTGTTACAGGAATTAAGGGATGTGTTTCCTGATGAGATTCTAGGGCTTCCTCCAAAGAGGGACATTGATTTCACAATTGAAGTTGTGCCAGTAGCAACACCCATGTCCAAGACACCCTACATAATGAGTACACCAGAGATGCTAGAGTTGAAGATGCAGTTGCAGGAGTTGTTGGAGAAGAAGTATATTAGGCCGAGTGTGTCTCTGTGGGGAGCACCAGTTCTGTTTGTAAAGAAGAAAGATGGTACACTAGGGTTGTGTATTTATTACAGACAATTGGACAAGGTTACTGTGAAGAACAAATATCCTTTTCCTATGATTGATGACCTCTTTGATAAAATGAGAGGAGCAAAGGTATTTTCCAAGTTTGATTTGAGGTTTGGTTACCATTAGGTAAGAATAAAGGATGACACATTCATAAGACAACCTTCAGAACAAGGTATGGACATTATGAGTTTGTAGTGGTACCATTTGGTCTCACAAATGCACCAGCTACATTTATGTGCCTTGTGAATATTGTCTTCAACAGGTATTTGGACAAATTTGTTCTTGTTTTCCATGATGATATTATTTTTTATTCTAAGAATGAGGAAGAGCATGAAGAGTATTTGAGATTGACATTGCAATTGCTCAAGGAGCATCAACTGTATGCAAAGATGAGCAAGTGTGACTTCTATAGAGATAGAATTCAGTATTTGGGTCACATTATCTCAGAAGAGGGTATATCTGTGGACCCTGAAAAGATTGAAGCCATTATGAATTGGCCTACTCCAAGAAATGTGACAGATGTAAGATCTTTTATGGGACTTGCAGGATACTATCGGATATTCATTGAAGGATTATCCAAATTTGCACATGCCATCACTTCTTTTCAAAAGAGGTGGATAAAGTTTGAATGGACATCGAGGTGTGAAGAAAGCTTCTAGTAGTTGAAGAATCTTCTCACCAGTGCACCAGTATTGAAAGTTGCAGACCCACATAAATATTTTGTGGTATGTATCGATGCATGTGGACAAGCGATTGGAGGAGTCCTTATGCAAGACAACCACGTGATATGTTATGAATAAAGAAAGCTGAAGGAGAATTAGAATAACTATGCCACTCATGATCTAGATCTTGCAGCCATAGTACATGCTCTCAAGATGTGGAGGCATTACTTGATGGGTAGAATATTTGAGCTAAGGATGGAACATTGTGGTTTGAAGTATTTGCTTGATCAGCCTACTCTAAATGCTAGGCAAGTGAGATGGCTGGATTTTTTATGTGAGTTTTATTTTGAAATCAAGCACATAAAATGAAAAGAGAATAAGGTAGCTGATGCACTTAGTAGGAAAGTGCAGGAAATGCATGTGGCATCTCTCAGTATTTTCCAATCATATTTGAGGCAACAGATTGTTAATCATACCGCTGGAGATGAATTGTATGAGAAAGTAAAAGACAAATTGCAGCAGTAAGGTCTTGAGAAGAGGTATGAGGGATATAAATTGGAAGAAGATAGAATTCTTACTTATAAAGACAGAATTTATATTCCAAATGTAGTAGAGCCGAGGAGAGTTGTTATGGATGAAATCCATCAAGCTCCATATTCTAGTCACCCAGGATATCAGAAGACAATTTATACAGCCAGAAAGCAGTACTTTTGGCCAGGGATGAAAAAGGACATGGCTGAATACATTTCAAGGTGCATGATATGTCAGCAGGTAAAGGTTGAGCATCATTACCATGCAGGTTTGTTGCAGCCTTTTCCGGTCCTAGAATGGAAATGGGAAGTTATTTACATGGATTTTATTACAGGATTGCCAATGACTTGGAGACAACATGATTCCATCATGGTTGTGGTGGACAAGTTGACAAAGGTAGTGCATTTTATATTGGTTAAGTCTACGCATAAGACTGATGACATTGCAAAGATCTTCATGAAAGATATTTTCAAATTGCATGGATTTCCTAAGGCAATAGTCTCTGACAGAGATGTCAATTTCACTTTCAACTTATGGAAGGGGTTGTTTGCAGATTTGGGTACAAATTTGAAGTTTAGCACTGCCTACCATCCTTAGACTAATGGGCAGATAGAGAGAGTTAATCAAGTGCCTTAAGACATGCTTCGTATGTAGGTGATGGACAAACCAACCAAGTGGGAAGGCTATCTACACTTGGTAGAGTTTGCTTACAAAAATGGACAACAAGCATCCTTGGGGATGAGTCAATATGAAGTTTTGTATTGCAAAAGGTGTAGGACACCAGTGACTTGGGATAATCCATTGAACAGGGTTGTGCTTGGTCCAGAACTACTCAAGGATATGGAACAGGAGGTTGTAAAGATAAGATAGAATCTGAAAGCAACCCAGGATAGACAGAAAAGCTATGTAGATAAGCATAGGGTGAACATAGAGTTCAGTGTAGGGGATCCTGTTTACCTCAGAGTGAGGGAAGATAAGAGTTCCTTGAAGCTTGGAAGTTGTACCGAGCTGTCACCTAGATATTGTGGGCCATTTGAAGTGCTTGAACAAATAGGGCCAGTTGCATATAGACTTGCATTGCTTGCTAGCACTAGATCTCATAATTCTTTTCATGCTTCTTTACTTAAGAAGTATGTACATGATTCTAACCATGTGATAAATTGGGATGTGATTCAGGTGGAACCCGAGAGAGAGTTCCAAATCGAACCAATGCACATCCTCGATAGGAAGGTCACAATGCTCCAGAACTGAGCCATTGGGCAGGTAAAGGCGCAATGGGAGCACTATGGTCCTGAAGAGGATACATGGGAGCTGGAGGATGCCATGCGATTGACACATCCATTTTTGTTCAATTCTGCGGAACACTAAGGTGGTACCAATGTAATATTTTTTTCAAATTTTGTAGAGCACTGAGGACAGTGCTATTGAAGGGGGAGGGGAATGTAACACCCTGTTTTTTCCCCATTTGCATTAAATGAATATGGTGTATATATTGTAATTAATCATGGTGTGGAGCTGAAGGAAAAAGCCCCACCATCGATTTTATTGTCTTATGTTCTGGTGATTAAAATTGTTGCCGATGGTATATCTTGCTATCCAACACATATTAAATTTGGTATCATGTAAACATGCATTTTAATTAAAAAAGACCCACAACTAGTTATGTCAATGCAACCATAATGAAAAGGGCATGGTTTTCCTAAGGATAGGGAGTGAAATTATTTAACCCTTGGGGCCAATGGGGAAAAGCCAAGTGTCAGCTGTTAAACTCATTTAGTGGTCACCCACCCTTTTGGCTTACTCACCTTCCCTTGTCTCAATCAGTCAACTACCAAATTAAAAGCCTATGATGTTAGTTGGGTAGTGGTGTGTGGTAGGACTGTTAGTCCTTTCCCACATGCACACTTCACTAGTATACTCTTTCACCCTCACGTGGGCAAGAATAGGACACACCCATTCTTCCATTCTTACCCATCCTCATGCAGAGACAGTCAACTTCTCTCCTCATGCACAGGTTTTGGGATTTTTCCCTCACACAGAGAGCTAGGGAGCCGTTTTGGGGCATTCACAATTCTGGATTGGTCATGCATATTGTCCTCATGCATGCATACCATGACTGGTTCCGTCTTCCATTTTTTATTTATTTTGCTGAGTGTGTGAATTTCATGGTTGGGGATTTTGTTGCGTGTATTTCTCTTCGTTGTGGGTCTGACCATGTGAATTCACCTCCACACGGGTTGTTTTTCTTTCCTCACACAGTTGAGAAATCGATTGCTACTGGTTTCCCCACAATATTGGTTTGCTGTGGATTCCTATTCAGTCATTTTGGCCACGATAGGGCCAAGAATGACTCAAGAATCAAATTTCTCAGTCAGAGCTGTGTATTACCCAAATTGTCACCTCGATTTTGCTTTGTGGTGTTTGTTTTTCTTCCCAGATCTGTGAATTACTTGTTTTGTTGTGTGTATGCAGTGGTTGGTCTTTGGAGTGTTTTGGAGTGGGAATGAAGGCTTGGTTTGCTTGATAAACCCGATGTGTTTGGGAGCCTCATAGACAGATCTAGAGGGCTGGCTTTCTTCTCCACAACCCTTGAATAACACTGGAAGGGAAGTCAAGGCCTGAGGGACTATGTAGCAGAGAAGGGACTGATTCCTTGTGTTGGGTGTGTGTGGGTGTCCTAGAAGTTAGGATAGTTCTGGTGTAGGTGTCCTTAGCTCTTGAGTGAGCCCACCAACTTAGTAGTCATCTTTTTCTAGCTCCCTGATGGTCTAATAAACCCAACCGTGTTGGCTTGGCTAAGTTGTGTATATTTGGCTATGTGTGAGCCTGCTTAGTATCCTTATTCCTTGGGTATTCATGCCCACCTTGAGGGTGGCAGTGTTGCTGAGAGATTAAGGAGCACACTTGCTTATGGTTGGGTGGAACATTCCAGCGACATAGCTGGTTGCGAGGAGCTTCATTCAAAGATAAGTATTCTTGTGCATTTCATCTCTACAATTGTACATTAGAGGAAATTTCAACTCAAAATGGGCCACCTAAAATGAACTAATAAAATAATAGTTAAAATAATAAAATAATATTTATTAATTTTGGAGGAAGAAAAGAAAAAAACTACTTTTTTGTTTGTATTTTTTACATATCTCCCCATGTTTTTACTCAAATTTCGATTGGGGGAGCTCGTTGGATGTGAAATTAAATTCCGCATCCAACGAGTATCCAGTTGGCATACTTTTGACGGACCCCCCTACCCCAAAAATAAGAAATACTTGAAAAATAGAATGATGACATCATCATTCCATTTTTTCAGGTATTTCTTATTTTTGGGGTAGCGGGGTCCATCAAAAGTATGCTGAGTGGGTACTCGTTGGATTCATAATTTAATTCCGCATCCAACGAGATCTCCCAATCAAAATTTGAGTAAAAACACGGGGAGATATGTCAAAAATACAAACAAAAAAAGTACTTTTTTTTATGATACCTATCCCCAAATTTATATTAAAAAAGAGTGTAAAACCTATACGGTATTTCAAATTTAAAGCAATTTCATTGGCTAACACATGATGACATGGAATTTGAATAAAATTTAAAAGGCCCATTTTGAGTTGAAATTTCCTCTAATGTTTATCGTTTAATGAATTACAATGAACATGCCGAATGCTTGAATGTATATTTTTGCTTCCGCTGAATGGTAATGATGTATCCATGTTTTTGTTTCAAAGCATTTTAGTTTTTATGTATATGTTCATGGGGCTAGTTTCCTGGATAGATAATGGTATGGTAGCATCCTCTTCATCAGTTAGAGGGTAGGGGACATTACAGTGTGGTATCAAAGGGTTAGGGATGGTACAGTGTGGTATCAAAGGACATGTTGTAGCATGGGCCTCAATGGGCCATGAAGAAGCAGTGACAGGGGCAGGTTTCCCTCTTCCCAGCAGAGGAAAAATGAGAAAATCAGGAATATTTAAGGAAAATTCTAAGTATGAAAAATATCGGATGCTTTAGACTGAATCCCATCCAATACGTCAAATGAATTAGGCTGAAGACCATCCAATACGTCGGAGGACTTATGGTTAGTCCATCTAGTGAAGGAACCCGACGAAAATAAATTTTTGAAAATTGTCCAAGTTCGAATATTGCCGAGGGTCTCTGCTGAGAGGAGCCAAGGGTCTTGGCAAGGAGGAGCCGATAAATTAGCTAACAACCCAATACCCAACCAATAAGGAAAACAAAGAGGAAAAAAATTTCAAAAATTTTCTAAGTATCGAAATTGTCGGAAGACGCTTGCTGAAGCCAGCTGATACGCCGACTCAGTTAGTCGAAGGGATTCCGATGACACTGAAG
This sequence comes from Pseudotsuga menziesii, assembly GCA_001517045.1. Lineage (NCBI taxonomy): Eukaryota > Viridiplantae > Streptophyta > Pinopsida > Pinales > Pinaceae > Pseudotsuga > Pseudotsuga menziesii. The sequence goes on from LPNX010207270.1 coordinate 262,235, forward strand.
GAGAAAATATGAAGGGAGTCAAGCCGAAGCTCTAGGATAGGAGGATCCAAAGCTCTCAGCTGGGAGGACCCGAAGGTATTGACCAGGTGGAGCCTAGGTGTTGGCAAGGCTCGCCAGAAGGAAGTCGACGTGGAGGCGGAAAGAGGAAGAAGTAAAGAAAAATTGAAATTTTTTTCTAAGTATAGGAAATCTCAGAAAATGTTTTCTGATGGATCTCAGGTGAATCCCTTCGAGGAATCTTGAAAAAGAAAAGACGATTGGTCTGAGGCATCAGAAAAAAATATAGGATCAGTTAGTTGATGGGCATCGGAATATAGATGAAGATGGATTTGATGAGGCATCGAAAGTTTTGTCAACTAGTGATCCAACACATCGGATCCCTAGTTGGGAAAGGATTCAATATGAAAAAAAAATAAATTGAGTTTTCAATGGGATTTTTCAGCGGATTTCAACAGTCTTTCAGTGGATTTACAGGGCCGAAAAGGATAGTTGTTCTTATAAAAAAATAGAAAATAAAAAAAATGCCCATTTGAAATTGTTAATCTGAGGTTTCCCAGTCAAGGTAAGTGATTTATGATTGATATGAATGATATGCTGATAACAGTTGTGTTACTAACACATTTTGTAGAATCATAGTCACCTTCAAGGGAAGTATTCCAGGTAGTGCGGTTTGGTAAAGTAAGTTGTGGTTCAGCCATGAGAACCCATGATGGATATGATTCTAGGGATTCCTACGATCATGCGCGAGATGCCATGGGAGAAAATGTCTGAGTTGGAAATGATGACATAGAGTCTAATGGAAGGATATTCTAAGAGACATCGCCAGATATTGCAGCCACCATGAGAAGCTTGATTAAAGCCTAGGAAGAGCAGCATCAGTTGAATGCTGCTATGTTACAGAGTTTGATAGACTTGCAAAGAAATATAGAATCTAGATAGGGTACAGTAAAACCAGAAGGTAGTAAGAGCAGTACCAGGAGAAGAAGAAGGAATTCTAGTAGATCATCCGACTCAGAAGAATCCAGTGGGGATTCAAGCTCTTTATCTCGCAAGGGAAAGAGAAAGAGGCACCATAGGGATCGCTCTCGGGATGAATTAAGAAGGATAAACCTCCTACATTTGACGGTGAGGTAAATACTGGACAAGAGGCTAAAGATTGGCTTCTTGGGATAAAGAAGTACTTCCAAGTTCAGGATTATTCAGGAAACATGAAGGAAAGGGATTCCATATTCAATCTGAATGGAAGGGGATTCATTTGGTGGTACCACTTCAAGCAAGTAAAGAGGATCAATGAAAGGAGACTTAAGTGGAAACATTTCAAGAAGTATTTCAAGCAGAAATACCTATCTGACAGGTATTATGACGACAAAATTGAGTTCCATGAGCTGATATTGGGACAGTAGACCATGGAAGAGTATGCAAATAAGTTCTTAGAGTTCTTAAGGTATGTCAGGTACAACAAATATGAAAAAGTGAAGATCCATCATTTCTTGAGTGGATTGCCTTAGTCTTACAAAGATAGAATCAATTTTTATGAACCTAGAACTCGTGAAGAAGCAATAAGGAAGGCTAAGTATTGCTATGAACAAAGCAAAGGAAAACTTGATTACCATAAGGCATGGAAGGACAAGAAGAATGAGAATTTTGACCAAAGGAAAAAAGGTTTCAAACCTTCTAACTTCTGAAATCAGTAGAAGCAACCGTCACAAGCTGAGAAGCAGCCAACCAAAGTGATGGGAGAAAATCCAAGAGATCCATAGTAGAATAGGGGACCACTCCTGTTAGATTTTTAACATTAAGCTAACATTACATTAGGATCTTTAACTGAGAGAATAACAAGCACATCAATCAAACACAAGATACAATGAACATAGTGTTTTTCCTTGGGTAAACCATAAATGAAGAAAACCCCGCAACTTCCTTAGAGATAGAATCAAAACCAAAAGTAAGACCCCAAAATAGTAAGATAATCTATCGACAGCAGTGACCTCTTTCTTCCTAGCCCCAGTGTCTTCTTCTTCATCAGCTATGCGCTACAACTAAGTGTGAGTGAGTGTGAGATAAATAGAGAGGCTAGCTCTCTATTTATACTAATTATTGACTTAAATAAACCCTACTAGGGCCAACGTCTCTAGGAGATTCTAATAACCCTAGTGCCCCAGAACTGCGGGGACTTTAACCCTTGATCAATAGGAGGGTTACCCATAATGACTTGACATGACTTGTTTACATTATAGATCCTCTTGGCATGACTCAAGTACATCCCGGAATAAACATCGGGTTATAATACATAATAAATACAAGTGAATACATTCCGAAGTTACATATACATTAACACTCCCTCTTAACTAAGAAGGTATTCTCTTGACACAATTTATTAGCATAATTCTTCTTCACTGTATCATCTGGATCATCCTCGAGTTCTTGTCATCTTCAAGTCATATTCATCTTCATCTTCAGATCTGGATCATGACTCGATCTGGATCATCATCACTGGATCTGGATCATCATTGGATATGGATCGTCACTGGAGCATCATCTCTGGATATGGATCATCACTCGATCTAGGTCGTCACTGCTGGATCATCATCATTGGGTCATCATCATGGGTGCCATCTCATGATTCTTCTCATCATAGGAAGTTCTACAGAGCCATTCCTTTTTCATGATGTTTGTAGGCCTAGCCTCCATGTAGGTCTTCTTTAGCGCTTATATCTGACACCAAGTCAGAATGGCCCACCCAACACTTACATCTGACCATGAGAGGAATGAATCCAACACCATGTCAGGAAGGCACACCCAACACTGACATCTGACCATGTAGGAACACATCCCATAACCTTGTTAGACAGGCTCTACACTTACATCTGACCATGGGGGAAACATATCCCACAACCATGTCAGGAGGGCTCTGCACTTACATCTGACCATGGGGGGAACACATCCCGCTACCATCTTAGAAGGGATCTACAATTACATCTGACCATGGGGGGAACACATCCCGTAACCATGTTATAAGGGATCTACACTTACACCTGACCATGGGGGGAACACATCCCGCAACCATGTCAGAAAGGCTCTACACTTACATCTGACCATGGGGGGAACGCATCCCGCAATGATGTCAGAAGGGATCTGCACTTACATCTAATCACAGGGGGAACACATCCCACAACCATGTCAAAAGGGCTCTCAACCCTAGGTTGAGGGTTCCTATTAACTGACCAGGTGCCTCCATTCTCCTAGAGAATGGCATCAACCCTTATATCTGATCAAGTGGGAACACATCCCTCAATCACATCATAATGGCCATGCACTCATATCTGATCATGTGGGAACACATCTCATATTCATATCAGAATGGCCCTCAGTCCTAGACCAAGTATTCCTGGTAACTGACCAGGCACCTCCATTCCAAGAATGGAAATAGCCCTTATATCTAATCATGTAGGAACCAATCCTACAGTCACATCAGAATGGCTTAGCACTCACTTCTGACATGGAAGGAACCAATCCTCTTACCATGATAGAAAGGATCAGCCCTTACATCTGACCATGGAAGGAATCCTCTCACCATGTCAGAATGGCTCACGGACCCATCACTTCCCCTTGCAAGGAACCTTGATCTAGAGAACACCAAGATTCTCCCTAAAGTACTCAAACTTCACTCTAGCTAGTGGCTTTGTCAACACATCAGCTATCTGTTCGTCTGTCGAAACATACTGGAGCTTCACTGCTTATCTTTGCACCATATCCCTGATATAGTGATACTTGATATCAATATGCTTCGACATGTGATGGAACATTGGGTTCTTCGACAACTTCACACAGCTCTGGTTGTCACAATATATACAAGTAGCATCCAACTGGAGATCAAATAAATCAGACAGTAGCTTCCTTAGCCATACTGCCTCACAACTAGCTGAACAAGCTGTGACATACTCTACTTCAACTATATTCAGTGACACATAGGATTGCTTCCTGCTAAACCAAGAGATCACACCTGATCCCATACTGAAGCAACATACTGAAGTGCTCTTCCAATCGATGGCACTGCCTTCCCAATCTGAATCAACATAACCCACCAAGTTAATCTTCTGATTCACCTCATACTTGAGTCCACAATAAAATATACCCCTCAGGTATCTCAGAATATTCTTTGCATCAATCAAGTGAACATGTCTTGGATATGTCAGGAACTGGCTCAAGGTGTTCACAGCAAAGTAGATATCTGGTCTTGTGTTCATCAGGTACATCAAGGACCCAATCATCTGATGATACATCATAGTATCAACCACTTCTGATGAAGCATCACTCAATAGCTTTAGGTTCGATGCCATAGGTGTGGTCATGGCCTTGCAGTCCATCATCCCGAACCTCTTCAGGATCTCTACTGTATACTTCCCTTGTCCGAGAGAGATTCCATCTGCATTTTTCCACACCTCCATGCCTAGAAAATAATGCATCATACCCAAGTCCTTCATTTCAAAATTGGTAGCAAGCTTTCTCTTCGTATCAGCAATCAACCCATCCATACCTGTTACAAATAGATCATCTACATACAGTAGAAGCATCACTGGGTTTCCATCTTCAACCTTCTAGTAAAGGTCGGAATTTTACTTTTGGTAAAGCTCAAACTAGATAGAAAGCTGTCAATTTTGTCTTATTATGTCCTGGGTGCCTGTTTCAAACCATACAGGGCTTTCTTCAATATACACACATGAGAATCCCTACCATGTGTCTCAAAACCAAGTGGCTGCTCAACATACACTTCCTCCTCTACTACACCATTCAAGAAAGCAGTATTGACATCCATTTGGTGTATCTTCCATTTCATCACTGCAGCCAGAGCAAAGCTGATTGATGGAAGTGTATCTAGCTACAAGTGCAAAAGTTTCTTCATAATCTATTCCTTATTTATGGGAGAAACCACAAGCAACAAATCTTGCTTTATATTTTTCAATGCTACCATCTGCAGCATGCTTGATTTTGTAGATCCATTTGGAAGTTACGACAGACTTCCCTTTTGGTCTTGGGACAACATCCCAAACATCATTCTTCATGATCGATTGATACTCTTCAATCATAGCATCCTTTCTTTCTTTCTGTTCTTCCACTTCTTGATAATTGGAAGGTTCTTTATCAATGAAATCACATAATAACGCTACATATCCGAAGCAGGATCTGGTCCTCTTTCTTTCTCTGTGATTCTCTTCTGGAGCCCTATATCTTTCCGCACCTTGGATAGCTTCTCGTACCCAAGTAGGTTTTCTCTTATGAGGATTCTTCTCCTAAGGTGGATCTACAGGTTCTTGAAGTTCTTCAAATTCTTGATCTTCTTCTTATGTTTCTTCGTTCATGGTTGTGTCATGAACTCTGGGTGCTTCTTATTCTTCAGGAACTTCAGCAGGTCTCTTTCTGGATTTGTTGTAAGCTGTGTCTTCCTCAAATGTCACATCCTTGCTGATGTCGATCTTCTTGAATCCTGGGAAGTATATTTTGTAAGCCTTCGAGCTTTCAGAGTATCCCACAAATATACCCTTCTTTCCTGAAGGATCTAATTTTGTCCTCTTCTCTTTTGGAATGTGTATGTACAATGGATAGCTGAATATTTTGAGATGGCTGACTTATGGTTTCTTGCCGAAAAAGACTTCTTCAGTTGTCTTGTTCTCGAGTACTCTGTGTGGAGTACGGTTCTATACATACACAGCTATTCTGGCAACTTCTTCCCAAAGATGCATAGGAAGATCTTGATCATGAAGCATTGCTCTTGTAGCTTCCATGATAGTTCTATTCTTCCTTTCTGCAATCCCATTCTATTGTGGATTATATAGAGTGGATAACTCCCTCTTAATCCCTGAGTCTTTGTATAACTCTTTGAATTCATTCGATGTGAATTCTCCGCCATTATCTGATCGAAAGGTCTTGATATTCTTTTCTTTGTGGTTCTCGATCAAGGCTTTGAATTCCTTGAACTTGCTGAATACTTCATCTTTGTTCTTCATGAAGTATATCCATGTATTCCTAGAAAAATCATCAATAAAGAAACATAGTATACATACCCGCTTAGTGAACTTGATGACATTGGACCACATACATCAGAGTGTATGATTTACAAGATTCCTTTTTCTTTCCTCTTGCTACTTGGAAATGTCTTCTTTGTGTTCTTTCCTTTCACACATCCTTTGCAGACTCCATCATGTTTTGCTTGAATTTTTGGAAGACCTTCAACAACTTTGCTTGCAAGTGGTAGTGCTCTGTAATGCACATGTGAAAGCCTTCTATGCCAAAGTTCATTTGGCTCTACTGTGTCATGGACCAAGGCTTGTTCTGGATGGCCCTTCAATTTGTATAGACCTCCTTCTTGTTCCCCAATCAGTACTGCATCATTAATAGTCTTTCCTTTTGGCCACATGATGACTTGGCCATCTCTAAATGAAACTCTCATGCCTTTTGCATCTAATGCAGATATGGGGAGAAGGTTCTTATTTAGTCCTAGTACAAATAATACTTCCTTCATTGTCATAGAATTTCCAGAGTCTAGCTTATAGGAGAATTCCCCACTACCTTTTATTGGATACTGGTAGTCATCCCCAAGTTTCACCTTGTGAGGTGAGTCATGTTCTGATAGTTTCACAAAGGATTCCTTGAATCTTGTCATATGTTTGGAAGCCCCACTGTCTATAAACCAATCATTGCTTCCATGAGTAATGTTTCCCATGAGAGCGGAAATCAAAACATATTCTTCATCACTTGAAGAATCTTCACTTTCATATCTGGTTCTCTTTGTAGAAGGTTCATCATCCTCTGTAGCATGAGCATGATGTCTTCTCTTGTTTCCCTTCTTCTTATGGGAGTTAATCTTGTTTCTAGGACAGTATTTGGCAAAGTTTCCTCTTTAATCACATGTATAACATCTTAATTTAGATAAGTCTTTTCTAGTGATATCTCTTTGATGAGAATGCTTAACTTTTGGGTGATGAGAACTTCTTCTAGTTTTCTTGGAGTGTACCATGAGAGCTTGATCTTCACTTCCCATCTTTTCTTCTCGAGCTGCTATTCGAGCTTCTTCTTGAGAGAATTCTTCCCATAGTATGCTGAACTTGACTAACTTCTTTCTGGCACAGATTCCTTGAATAAAGGAGTCCCATGATCTAGGGTGACCATTCAAGGTATTCATTACAATCTCTGCATTTTCTAATTCTTCATCTACTACTTCTAGCTGTTCCTTGATCTGAGAGACCCTTGTAAAGTAAGATTGGATGGTCTCTGCATTCTAGATCTTTACATTCTTCAGTTGGTTTCTCAGAGTCATCTTCCAGTTTATGTTCTTCCCTTCAAAAAATTTGTTTAGGGAATCAAACATAGCTTTAGGTGTCTTTAGGGAGGACACCTGTGGTATAAGGTGATCCTTGATTGAATCAGCAATAATCCTCTTTTCCATAACCAACTTCTTCTTGTGTAAGGCCTTAGATTCATCTCCCTCTGGTACTGGAACCTCCTCATTGATGTAGGAGTCCAACTCATTTTCTTCCAGAACCAGGGAGATCCCATAATTCCAGTCTCGAAAGTTATTAGCTCCCTCAAGCTTTTCATCAAGCTTGGTATGATGAGACATCTTAATTGAGAACCTCAAATGGAAATACAAAATATTTAGATCTTACCAGGTCAAGATGTCGGATCTGTATTTGGAGCTGAAATTCTATAGTGCTGGTTCAAGAGCAGGTTAGGGTTTTGCTTTTTCGGAGTTCTGTCCAACCAAATGCTTTGATCTTGATCTCTAAACTTCAATTTTGAGGAGGAGATCAATATAGGCCTAGGCTCAGTGAAAAATTTCACTTCTGTGGAAAGCCCTAATTTTTGGCAGCAGTGTCAGGTCCAAAATTGAAAAACCTCAGAATTGGATTCTGCTTCGACAGAAAGATGTGCCCTAGAGAGGAGAGTTATTCCAAACTTCTTTTGCTGAAAATATGTGGAGAGATATCCATAAAGTAGGAAGCCCTAGTTCCTGCAGCTGCATAGTGTCTTCTTCTCAGGTTAGCTTTGATATCATGTTAGATTTTTAACATTAAGCTAACATTACATTAGGATCTTTAACTGAGAGAATAACAAGCACATCAATCAAACACAAGAGGCAATGAACACAGTCTTTTTCCTCGGGGAAACCATAAATGGAGAAAACTCCGCAATTTCCTCAGAGATAGAATCAACACCAAAAGTAAGACCGCAAAACAGTAAGATGATCTCTTGACAGTAGTAACCTCTTTCTTCCTAGCCCCAGTGTCTTCTTCTTCCTCAGCTATGCACTACAACTGAGTGTGAGTGAGTGTGCGATAAATAGAGAGGATAGCTCTCTATTTATAAAAATTCCCAACTTGACTAAACCCTACTAGGGATGACTTCTCTAGGAGAGCCTAATAGCCCTAGTGGGTTACCCACAATGACTTGACATGACTTGTTTACATTAGAGAACCTATCGATAGGAACATCGGGGCATGACATGACTCAAGTAAATCTCAAAATAAACATCGGGTTACAATACATAAGAAATACAAGTGACTACATTCTGAAGTTACATATACATCAACAAATCCAATGTTGGAAATTTGGAGGACCCCACATGCACAGGAATTGTCCACTCGAGAATGAGAGTGCAAGACCAGCTTACAACATTCAAGAAGAAGAAATAGTGGGTCAATTAGCAATGGCCGTCCCTAGTATTTATGCAGCACTAGAGGACTGCCAGGAAGATAACCAGTCAACTATGGTTGAAGTTGCAGGTAAGATTGTTGAGCAATCTGTTTCTATTTTGATTGACCCTGGTTCTACTCACAGCTACATTACTCCTAGAGTAGTGGAGATTTGTGCTTCATTCTAATGTACCTTTCTAGATAAAGGTTAAAGTTGAATCATACACGATTGCTCGTTGTATTGTTGATGAAGGAGCCTCAGTTAGTATCTTGTTTGCTCGTGCTTAGCGAGGCATGGGATCTCCTAGCCTTGTGTTGACATCTAGTCAGTTACCAGCATTTGATAAAAGAGCTAGTATAGCCTTGGGAATTCTCACTCAAACATCTGTTACTTTGGGTGGGAAGACCGTCTTAGTTGACTTCATGGTAATATAAGACCCCTTGGACTTCAATATGCTCCTTGGACGTGATTATGTCTATGCCATGCAAGCTGTGGTGTCAACATTTTTCGTGTGATGTACTGTGATCATGGCAAAGAAATTGTCACTATCGATCAGTTGGATTTTATTGATCCATTTCCTGACCTAACTAAAGACCAGGTCTTTCCTTTATTGATTCCCAGTGTTTCTATAGACACTACCCCGCCACAGGTGAACTATGTGGCCTCATGTCCTTTGCATTCAATTTCTATTGTGAAGCAGCCTCGGTTTTCATCCTTACCTTCTTGGGACTCCCAGTAGTTGACCAGGCGAGTCATCCTATCAGACTATGGAGCATGCTCTCCACTCTGTCAATCCATTTGAAAGTTTAGACATGTGTCCTATCTCGGATGATCTCCTTCCTTCAGATGAAGTCTTCTTAGAGTCTTTGATACAGTCTGATATTATATTGGATGTTGGTTCAGTTATGACTAATTCTAACCCTAATTTTCATAGTAAGCTTGACCTTTCTTATTAAAGTTGGTCTTGTTGAGTCTTTTGACTCTTCCTTTGAACATCAAGTCAGTGATCTTGATGAGTTTGATTTTTCTTATGAATTTCTCAACTCCATTGATACTGAATTTGTTCCTGCAAACTCTATATCCCTTGTTGATTTTTTCTCTCCTTTTGAGGTTTATCTTAATGATTATAAACCCTCGAGCCTTGGTGCTATAGAATCTTCTTCGGTCGATTCTTCCTTGAATTTACCTTTTGTAGAAGATAGAAAAATCACATGTTTTTCTGCCAAAGTGACCTACATCGGATATTTTTTGCTGAATATGATCCTGATGTTGTTGTTTCTTGGAGACAGGATTCTTAGTTGGATTCACAACTATTTACTAGCCTTGTCTTGTTATTCAAGCATTAATTGCAATTGCATGTGCCCTGCTCGCGCTTATGAGCTTGATTCCAACTTCCACACTTTTAGCTCATTGTGTAAGCCCTCATCCTTGATCTCATCATCGCTCAGCCTTGTATCTTTTTGCCTTTGCAACTTGACACCTTTTACCTTGAGGAGACGTTCCCCGAGTGTCTTTATCCTGCTCATGTTCCTTGCGCTTGGAACTAGTTTCACCTACCTATGACACTCGTCTCCTCGCATTTAGAGAATTCTTTCTGCTCTCCTTTGAGCTTATTAAAAACAATAAGGAGGCCGTGAGTTGACTTTTCCAGGCTCATTAAAACTTCATGGGAAATATATTGAGTTTCTTTAGGCCCAGGTATGACTCCTCAAAATAGAATTGATTGTCGAGTAAACTTGTTCATTCAGGCTTGTTAAGAATATGTGAATGGGCATCCACATTGGTGGTAGGTTATCACTTTCTCGGACCATGTGGAATAATACGAGAAAGGAACACTCTCTTTTCTTTGGGATTGAGAACAGTATTCTCAGGCATAGGTTTATCAATTTTCTGGACCCGAGGGACTAAACTTATGGAAAAAGAATGCTCGGTATGAGCTTAGTTTTCTCTTTTTTTTGCTCTGGACCTAAACATGAAAAATATTTTGAGTGTACTTTATGTCTTTGTCATGGTCATTAAAACCTAAAGAAAAAAGCATTGATTTTATTGTTGTAAGCCCCATTTCTCGTAATCAAATGGATCTTTTCAAGTGATCTTGCCTTCCTTCACACTCGTAAAACTCAGGCTATATGTTGCTTTTGAAGGAGCGTTGGGTAGGTGGTAATTTAACCTTTTTTGGACCTTCCTGACTAAGTACAAAAAAGGTGTGCCTTACTTCTTCGGAAGCTAAGAGGGTTCTTTTGTGGTTTGTTTTATACTTGTTCGGCCTCAAGAGACTAAATTGGACGAAAAAGCACCCCCCTGGAGTCTTCTTTGGAGTTTTCAGACTCTCTAAACTATGAAAACATCATCGAGCATGTAATATTTTGGGCTCGTAAAATCCATGAATAAGTGCTTTATCAAGCATTCTTCTGTCTTTTCTTTGAGCTTGCCAAAAATGAAGATGGTATCGAGCTTTCTTTCTTGGACTCGTTAAACCTTTACAAGAAAGAGGGGAAGTGAAGTTCATTCACATGTTTTTATATCATGGTAGCAAGTCTTGTTTCCTTGAGAAAAGCACCAGTTTTGAGTTTATCAATAGTTGGATCCTATTATTTTGACCTTATCCTGATTCAGAGTTTCTTACTCCTCCAGTTGGTCTCTTTTCCAATTATATGGGGAATCTGTCAATGTCTCATACATGGCAGATTTGTGTCATTGGTATTTTTGTGTCAAAAGCTGCCTAAGTCACTTTTGTGCCATGCTCATTGTTCAAGGATTAAACCTTTGTCATCCATTCTACATTTTCCTTGACCTTTTGTGTCGGCCATTCTGTGGTATCAATTCATTTCATCATGTCTTCGGCGGTCCTTGTCATGAAATTCAGTACCAATTCTAGATCCAATTAGTCTTTAACTTACCTCATGTTGGATGATGAAGGATGCCTTAATGCCTTCCTTCCAATGGATCTCTTCCTATCGACTGCAACACTTATTTCTCTGGGAATGAGATTTAGAGTTTATGATAGTAACTTGGGGATTGTAGTCATCAGTGGCAATTTCCCTCGCTATTGGGTAGTGGGAATACCTTAATGTCTCCTACTCAATGGATTCTTCAAGTGTTCAACTTCAAGTCCTTGTATTCACACTTGTTAGAATGTACTAGGTACCTTGGAGACCATTTTAATTAATGGTGGTTTCCCTCGCGTTTGTTAACGGTTCTCATTATTGACTGGTAATCAAACGATTTCCTCCATGTTTGACTTCAAATCCTTTATTCGCATGGTTAGGATTTGTACCTTTTGGGCGGTTTGGATTGAAGACCTTGGGCCGGCAGTAGCATCGAGATTTTTGCTATTGCCCAAGCTGCACAAGACCTTGTTACATTTTATATGACATTTTTCTAAGACATAGATCCACCTTGTATTTTTGTGGCTATGATCGATTGTTGAGCATGGATCTACCTTGTTCATTTGTGGCCATGACTCCTTTAGATTTGATATGGTGCCTTTTTGCATATTGAGTGACCATGATAGTTTCATTAGTTATACATATGTTGGATCCACCTGTATCTTTATGGTGATGATTTGTATATGGACTTGTATGTCCCAGAGATCAGTTTTGTCTGACATTTATCTCTTTTTCAGTTACCTTTGTTCGAGCCTTTTGATCTTGGATTCTTTGCTCTCTCCATACTCAGTTGTTTCCTTTATAATGCATTTTGGATATCATCTTCCCCTCTAACCTCATACATTAGGGGGCATATGTTATAGCTCAAAATGACACATCTCTACTTGTGACCACTTTCCCATGATTCCGTTGCATGACGACACTTCAATAAAGTCACTCAAAGTCACCGAAAAAATACCTAACTTGGAGGACCCATATCTTGAGTTATGTAACTCCGTTTGACCTCATCTCTACACCGTTGGAAAGGTATCTGTGTTAGCTAAAAATTTCTAGAAGATAACAAAGTCTGAAAACTCCCTAAAGTACCCTTAAAATGATTTTTTTTTAATGTGTACGTGACTTAAGGAAACCTGTGTACGTACGTGACTGTCTATATATAATACCCTCGTACACCTCCAAAAAATGTCAAAAAAAATATATTTTGAAATTTGGGTAATTTGGGTAGTTTGGGTAGTTATGTAATAGACTCTTTCAGTTGCAACTACTTTGTCTTTGACCCTAACTCTTCATAAATCATATAAATAGAGGTAGGGAGGTCCATGAGAGGAGGCTGGAATCTTTACATTGTTATGCTGGAGGATTTGGAGCTCTCTTTTCCCACACCTTTGCCCTAGTGATCATCCCCTTGTGTTGCAGAGCTTGGAGGCTGAGTTCCTTGGAGAAGAGAAGCAGCAGAACTAGATCAAGGTTTTGTGAGGTGCCAAACTTGAAGAGAAGGTATACTTGTACTTGTTTTCAAGATTAATAAAGATGTGATGTCCTTCTTCTTCCCAAATCAATGTGTGTTGTATATTGATTCTCTGATTAAGATTATATGATTTTATATATTATGTTATGTTTCTATGTTTCATTGAATATAATATCTTTTCATATAGTCTGTTTGGTTTGAGGAAGGTATAACTTGTTTTGCAGGCCTCTTGGGGAAGAGGAGCAGGAGAAGGGCTAGAGAAAGCTTGGACCAGCCTTCAATTAATCAGGTGTGGACCTTTCTTATCTCTAAATATTGCTTATATATACTTGCAGAACTATATGCATCCACCTTTCAACCCCAGTATGTTGATGGCCTCTTAAACCCTAGCCATAGGACACTTTCCTTTACAACATCAGGCTAATGGGCAGAAAAAGAGAGTTAATCAAGTGCTTAAAGACATGCTTCGTATGTATGTGATGGACAAACCAACCAAGTGGGAAGATCATCTACACTTGGTAGAGTTTTCTTACAACAATGGACATCAAGCATCCTTGGGGATGAGTCCGTATGAAGATTTGTATGGAAGAAGGTGTAGGACACCAGTGACTTGGGATAATCCACTGAACAAGTTTGTGCTTGGTCCAGAATTACTCAAGGAGATGGAACAGGAGTTTGTAAAGATCAGACAGAATCTGAAAAAAGCCCAGGTTAGATAAAAAATCTATGCAGATAAGCATAGGGTGAACAGAGAGTTCAGTGTAGGGGATCATGTTTACCTCAGAGTGAGGGCAAAGAAGAGTTCCTTGAAGCTTGGAAATTGTCCCAAGCTATCACCTAGATTATTTTTTTCATGTTTCTTTACTTAAGAAGTATGTATATGATCCTAACCATGTGATAAATTGGGATGTGATTCAGGTGAAACCCAAGGGAGAGTTCCAAATCAAACCAATGCGCATACTCGACATAAATGTGACAATGCTCCAGAACTGAGCCATAGGGAAGGTAAATGTGCAATGGGAGCACTACAGTCCTGAAGAGGCTACATGGGAGCTGGAGGATGCCATGTGATTGGCACATCCATTTTTGTTCAATTCTGCGAAACATTGAGTCGGTACCAATGTAACATTTTGTTCAAATTTTGTAGAGAACTGAGGACAGTGCTATTGAAGGGGGAGGGGAATGTAACACCCCGGTTTTGACCTCGTTTGCATTAAATGAATATGATGTATATATTGTAATTAATCATGGTGTGGAGCTAAAGGAAAAAACCACACCATCAATTTTATTGTGTTATCTTATGGCGATTAAAATTGTTGTCGATGGTATATCGTGCTATCCAACACATATTAAATTTGGCATCATGTAAACATGCATTTTAATTATAAAAGACCCACAACAAGCTATGTCAATGCAACCATAATGAAAAGGGAATGATTTTCCCAAGGATAGGGAGTGAAATTATTTAACCCTTAGGGCCAATGGGGAAAAGCCAAGTGTCAGCTGTTAAACCCATTTAGTGGTCACCCACCCTTTTGACTTACTCACCTTCCCTTGTCTCAATCAGTCAACTACCAAATTAAAAGCCTATGATGTTAGTTGGGTAGTTATTGCTGTGTAGTGGTGTGTGGCAGGACTGCCAATCCTTGCCCACATACACACTTCACCAGCAGAATCATTCACCCTCACGTGGGTAGGAAGAGGACACACCCATTCTTCCATTCTTTCCCATCCTTACGCAAGGACGGTTGGCTTCTCTCCTCACGCACAGGTTTTGGGATTTTTCCCTCATGCAAAGAGATGGGGAGCCATTTTGGGGCATTCACGATTCTGGATTGGTCATGCATGTTGTCCTCATGCATGCATACCACGACTGGTTCAATATTCCATTTTTATTTTATTTTGCTAAGTGTGTGAATTTCATGGTTGGGGATTTTGTTGTGTGCATTTCTCTTCGTTGTGGGTCTGACCATGTGAATTTACCTCCACACGGGTTGTTTTTCTTTCCTCACACAGTTGAGAAATCGATTGCTACTGGTTTCCCCATGAAATTGGGTTGCTATGGATTCCTATTGAGTCATTTTGGCCACGATAGGGCCAAGAACGACTCAGGAATCAAATTTCCTGGTCAGAGCTGTGTATTACGCAAATTTTCACCTCGGTTTTGTTCTATGGTGTTTGTTTTTCTTCCCTAGAGCTATGAATTGATTGTTTTGCTGTGTGTATGTAGTGGTTGGTATTTGGACTTTATTGGAGTGGGAATGAAGGATTGGTATGCTTGATAAACCTGGTGTGTTTGGGAGCCTCATAGACAAAGCTAGAGGGCTGGCTTTCTTCTCCAGAACCCCTGAATAGCACTGTAAAGGAAGTTCATGCTTGAGGGATTGTGTAGCAGAGAAGGGATTGATTCCTTGTGTTGGGTGTGTGTGGGTGTCCTAGAATTCAGGCTAGTTCTGGTGTAGGTGTCCTTCGCTCTTCAGTGGGCCCACCAGCTTAGCAGTTAGCTTTTCCTAGCTCCCTGATGGCCTGATAAACCCAACTGTGTTCGCATGGCTGAGTTGTGTATCTTTGGCTATGTGTGAGCCTGCTTAGTATCCTTATTCCTTTGGGAGTCATGTCCAGCTCGGGGGTGGTAGTGTTGTTGAGAGATTAAGGAGCACACTGGCCTATCGTTGGGTGGCACGTTGCAGTGACATAGATGGTTGTGGGGAGATTCATTCAAAGATAAGTATTCTTGTCCATTTCATCTCTACAATTGTATTTACTATTTAATTAATTACAATGAACATGCCAAATGCTTGAATGTATGGTTTTTCTTCTGCTGAATGGTAACGATGTATCCATGTTTTAGTTTCAAAGCATTTCGGTTTTTATGTATATGTTCATGGGGATAGTTTCCTGGATAGATAATGATATGGTAACATCCTCTTGGTCAGTCAAAGGGACAGGGATGTTACAGTGTGGTATATGAGGGTTGGGGACGTTACAAGAAACACACTCACATAAAAGACCTCAAAATAGTCAGTAGACCATAAATCCATTCAAGCCATCCCAAGGAACAATCATGGTTCACTCTAGCAGACTTAGCAAATGTCACAACCCAACTTAGTATCCCAAAAATGGTAATGAATTAGTCCAAACAACTCACACAGGTAAATTCTCTATCCAAATATCCCACAAAGGTCATGGTTTTGTCCAAAAAACCCACTTGTTTTTCTTCCCCAGAGCTGTGAATTGCTTGTTTTGCTGTGTGTATGCAGTGGTTGCTCTTTGGACTTTATTGGAGTGGGAATGAAGGATTGGTATGCTTGATAAACCTGGTGTGTTTGGGAGCCTCATAGACAGAGCTAGAGGGTTGGATTTCTTCTCCAGAACCCCTGAATAGCACTGGAAAGGAAGTTTGGGCCTGAGGGACTGTGTAGCAGAGAAGGGACTGATTGCTTGTGTTGGGTGTGTGTGGGCATCCTAGAAGTCAGGATAGTTCTAGTGTAGGTGTCCTTAGCTCTTCAGTGGGCCCACTAGCTTAGCAGTTAGCTTTTTCCAGCTCCCTGATGGCCTGATAAACCCAACTATGTTGGTGTGGCTGAGTTGTGTATCTTTGGCTATGTGTGAGCCTACTTAGTATCCTTATTCCTTTGGGAGTCATGCCCACCTCGGAGTGGCAGTGTTGTTGAGAGATTAAGGAGCACACTAGCCTATCGTTGGGTGGAATGTTGCAGCGACATAGCTGGTTGCGGGGAGCTTCATTCAAAGATAAGTATTCTTGTCCATTTCATCTCTACAATTGTATTTACTATTTAATTAATTACAATGAACATGCCGAATGCTTGAATGTATGGTTTTTCTTCCGCTGAATGGTAATGATGTATCCATGTTTTAGTTTCAAAGCATTTCAGTTTTTATGTATATGTTCATGGGGCTAGTTTCCCGGATAGATAATGATATGGTAGCATCCTCTTCGTCATTCAGAGGGTCAGGGACATTACAGTGTGGTATCTGAGGGTCAGGGATGTTACAAGCAACACACTCACATAAAATACCTTAAAACAATCAACAGACCATAAATGCATTCAAGCCATCCCAAGGAACAATCATGGTTCAGTCTAGCAAACTTAGCAAATGTCACAATCCAACTTAGTATCCCAAAAATGGTAACAACTTAGTCCAAACAACTCACACAGGTAAAGGCTCTATCCAAATATCCCACAAAGGTCATGCTTTTGTCCAAAAAACCCACAAAGATCATGGTTCTATCCTAGAAGAGGCCACCACTTAGTCCAAGGCAGCCCACAAGGTTACATCCCATTCAAAGGAATCCCACAATGTCATAGATCAACACTATCAACCTCAAAGGTGGTCGTAGTTCAACATAACAGGCCCAATAAAGAACATGGCCTAGTCTAGCAGGATTCCAACAAGATCCAACACAATAAAATAATAATAAAAATAAAACACATAAATTAAATATAAATTCTAAAACAAAAAACTATATGCAATCCAACTCTCAACCCACCTTTGTTTGATAACATTTATGGTCGATTTTCCTGAACTCATGGATATTTCATCCTCCAATTTCATAGATGACTACTCAAGGAGCATGTTGGATCCAAATAATCAGTCCAACTAGACCGTTGGTGGCAAATAATCAGTCCAAGCAAACCGTTGGCACCAAATATTTTGCGTTGGATGGTGGGGGAGGTTTTGGTGGGTTCTAAGGGTAAAGTAGTTGTGAATTGGGACTCGAGGCAATTTTTGTGCATTTATAAGGAAACCATTTATACTTGTTGAGGAAATTGTGATTCATATTCACAATTGTTGAGCGTTTAGAATTTTGGTATTTAATTGACAATGCTATCATGGATAAAAGAGCATTGGAGAGAACCTGGAGGGTTTTGAAGAGGCGTGCCATGAATTCTGCCGCTCTAGAGTCAAAATGACCTTCTTCCCTTACCAAATCACAGGTAAGTTTCTTGGTTTACTATGAAATTTTAGCTTTTGCATGTTAATATTGGTTATAATTTTGAAGCGTATCTAGGTAGGTTAAGGTAGGCAGGCATGATTTTTTGAAATCCTAGAAAGCATACATGAAATAAGTGGTATAGGGAGACTAGGTGTAGTTCTTAAGGTAGGTAGGTAGGTTTTTTTTTTAAAACACTGAAGTGTAGGTAGTGTAATGTCATTCCATCCCAGAACAAGTTAACAAATGTGAATGGAAAGTCATCATGACAAAAGGGTCAAGGTACTACACTAGGAGAGGGAGGCACTAGCATAAGGACCAACAAGGTTCAACAGAAGATTGAAGGTCCACAATAGTGGTCATAACAAAGTTGGAAGACAACCATTTCATCCACACAACCAAGGTGTAACATCAAGGTACATCAATAAACCTTTTACCCACAAGACAGAGGTGTACAATCAAGGTGGAGAAACAACCCTTTTACCCACAAGACCAAGGGTCAAACTTTTATCTTCTCTCTCAAGGTATATAGTCCATAGGTGTTCTTTACAATAATTCTATGTTTTATCATCACCGTATAAGGAAGGTGCAAACTATGAAACACTTCGAGTGACTGCCAATACAACATATATAACATAATTTTCATTTATTTCAACTTAACACTCCCAAAGGTCATTGTGTTAAAGTTGAAGCATCCAAGGACAATAAATAACAACATTAGTAATAAATTAATGAACAAAAACTAGCATATGTAAAGGAGAAAACAAAATGGTGACATATATAACATAATTTTCTTTTCTTTCAGCTTAACACTCCCAAAGGTCCCTGTGTTAATGTTGAAGCATCCAACGACAATAAATAACAACAATAACAATACATTAACGAACAAGTTGAAGTAACATACGTAAAGGAGTAAACAATGTGGTAACATACATAACATAATTTCATTTCTTTCAACTTAACACTCCCAAAGTTCCCTCTGTTAAAGTTGAAGCATCCAAGGACAACAAATAATAGCACTAGTAATAAATTAATGAACAAGTTAAACTAGCATACGTAAAGGAGAAAACAACGTGGTAACATATATAACATAATTTTATTTCTTTCAACTTAACACTCTCAAAGGGCCCTGATGTTAATGTTGAATCATCCAAGGACAATAGATAACAACACTAGTAATAAATTAACGAACAAGTTAATCTAGCATACGTAAAGGAGAAAATAATGCGGTAACATATATAACATAATTTTCATTTCTTTCAACATACGTAAAGGAGAATGGTGAGGTAAAATGGAAAACGTGGGTGTATGGTAGAATGGCATATGTTTTTGGGCATTTTTCTTGCCAATGAATTCAGAACATGTTTTTAAAAAATGGGTCCTCTGTCCAATTTGAATTTGTACCCATACTCTTCCCACTCCATGCATTAACTAACTCAACCACATTCTGGCAGAATTTAATGATTGGGGAAAAGACAAAATGGGTAGTTGAGGATTTTATGGGTTCTCCCTTTGACATTTGGATTTTCCCCATTGGCCCAAAGGTTTAAATAATTTTCCTCCCTATTCCTTAGGAAAATCATGCCCCCATATCTTTTAATGTTGCATAGACATAGGTGGTTGTGGGTATTTTAATTAAAATGCATATTTAGATGATGCCAAAAATTATAATGTGTCGGATAGCATGATATACCATCGGCAATGATTTTAATCGCCAGAACATAAAACATTAAATCGATGGTGGGTATTTTTCCTTTAGCTGTACACCACGATTAATTACAATATATACATCATAAACATGTTTAATGCAAACGAGGTCAAAACTGGGGTGTTACATTCAACTTTACGTAAGTTACAACAACGTATAACAAGAATCAAGTACCCTATCTAGTACACTAGAAGCAAAATATAGACATGTCACTCACCAGAGTAGGAAATGCGAATAAATGTCTGCATGAACAACAAAGGAAGTGGTGTTTATTCAACCTACTCAAATAACAAATATTGGAAGAATTTTATTCCTGCACATGCAATACAATTATAAATGGACAAAAAGAAAAAAAAAACAATTGAATATAATGGTGATTCATGTATGACTGGATGGGTTAATGCTTCCATATTCAGTTGGTCCTTTGGTGAACACAAACCTTTGCTTAAATCATGTAGAACATGCATCTATAACCTGTTAGTAAGTACACATATTTGGGTTTTGAGCAGAAAAATTAAAATTTTTGTACTTTAATGCATAAATTTCTAAAAAAATACCAAAAACACAATTAGTACGTACAGCTATGACAATGCAAGATAAAGTAAAAGTATAATTTTCATTTATTTCAACTTAACACTCCTAAAGGTCCCTGTGTTAATTTCAAGCATCCAAGGACAATAAATAACAACAGTAGTAATAAATCAATAAACATGTTAAACTAACATACGTAAAGGAGAAAGCAATGTGGTTTAGACCTTCCTTTATATACTCAACTATATATTATGATCAGATTTTGTCTCTTAGGAGACAAGTTACTAATGAAACCATGGACATACCTAAGAGAGAGAGAGAGAGAGAGAGAGAGAGAGAGAGAGAGGTAGTTGTAGGGAAGAGTTGGACAAATACAGACTATACAAGGTATTAATCAAAACATTCTAGGGATGAGGATGAAATTTCAGTCCCATTGCTGCAATAAATGATAGTCTTTTAGGACAGTCATACATAAAGCAAATAAAAGCTCCTTTCAAATGTGCATAGGCAGCGTTAACCCACACTCTAGCACGCCCATCATAATGCAACACATTTCCATACATAGTAGCATCCTCAAGGAGGTTGAAAAGGATCATATAAAATTAAAGTTAAGTCATTAGTACAAAAGGGTTAAGGTACCACACTAGGAGAGAGAGGCGCTAGCATAAGGACCAATGAGGTTCAACACAAGTTCAAAGATCAACAGGAGTGGTCATAGAAAAGTGGGAATACAACCCTTTCACCCACAACATCGAGGTGTACAATCAAGGTGGGGAAACAACCCTTTTACCCACAAGACCAAGGGTCAAAATTTTTTCTTCTCTCTCAACATATATAGTCCATAGGTGTTCTGTACAATAATTGTAAGTTTTATCATCACCGTAAAAGGAAGGTCCAAACTATGAAACAATTCGAGTGACTGCAATACAACATATATAACATAATTTTCATTTTTTTCAACTTAACACTCCCAAAGTTCCATGTGTTAAAAGTTGAAGCATCCAAGGACAATAAATAACAACAGTAGTAATAAATTAATGAACAAGTTAAACTAGCATACGTAACGAAGAAAACTACGTGGTGACATATATACCATAATTTTCATTTCTTTCAACTTAACACTCCCAAAGGTCCATGTGTTAATGTTGAAGCATCCAAGGATAATAAATAACAACAGTAGTAATAAATTAACAAACAAGTTAAACTAGCATTCGTAAAGGAGAAAACAATGTGGTAACATATATAACATAATTTCCATTTCTTTCAACTTAACACTCCCAAAGGTCTCTGTGTTAAAGTTGAAGCACCCAAGGACAATAAAGAACAACAATAGTAATAAATTAATGAACAATTTAAACTAGCTTACGTAAAGGACAAAACAATGTGGTAACATATATAACATAATTTTCATTTCTTTCAACTTAACACTCCCAAAGGTCCATGTGTTAAAGTTGAAGCATCCAAGGACAATAAATAACAACATTAGTAATAAATTAATGAACAAGTTAAAGGCTGTCATATGTAAAGGATAAAACAACGCGGTAACATATATAACATAATTTTCATTTATTTCAACTTAACACTCCCAAAGGTCCATGTGTTAAAGTTGAAGAATCCGAGGACAATCAATAACAACAGTAGTAATAAATTAATGAACAAGTTAAACTAGCATACGTAAAGGAGAAATATATGTGGTAACATATATAACATAATTTTCATTTCTTTCAACTTAACACTCCCAAAGGTCCATGTGTTAAAGTTCAAGCATCCAAGGACAATAAATAACAACAATAGTAATAAATCAATGAAAAAGTTAAACTAACATATGTAAAGAAGAAAACAATGTGGTTTAGACCTTCCTTTATATACTCAGATATATATTATGATCACACTTTGTCTCTTGGGAGAAAATTCACTAACGAAACAATGGACATACCTGAGAGAGTGATAGATGGGTAGTTGTAAGGCATAGTTGGACAAATACAGACTACAAGGTATTAATAAAAGCATTTTAGAAATGATGTTGAACTTTTAATACCATTGTTACAATAAATGACAGTCTTTTAGGACAATCATACATCAAACAAATAGAATCTCATTTCAAATGTGCAGAGGAAACATTAACCCACACTCTAGCACGTCCATCAGACTGTGGCAAACTTCCATACATAGTAGAAACCTCAAGGAGGTTAAAAAGGAGCACATAAAAATAAAGGTAAGTCATCATTACAAAAGGTTCAAGGTACCACACTAGGAGATGGAGGCGCTAGCACAAGGACCAACAAGTTTGAACACAAGGTCAAAATTCAACAAGAGTTGCCATAACAAAGTGAGAAGACAACTCTTTCACCCAAAACACTGAGGTGTACAATCAAGGTGGGGAAACAACCCTTTTACCCACAAGAACAGGGGTAAAATTTTTATCTTCTCTATATAGGTATATATTCTACAGGTGTTCCGTACAATAACAATAAGTTTTATCATCACCGTATAAGGAAGGTCCACACTGGATAAATTATATTCATGTACATGCAATAAAATTATAAATGGACAAAAAAAATCAATTGTTATCACATACAAGTTGATCCAACACTTTGGTGAGAATTTTAGGTTTAAAAATATCTATGTTATGTATAACACTCTGCAAGACAGAAGTGAATCACCTATGAAACACTTCTAGTGACTGCAATACAACGACGTATATATTAGATAATAACAATAATGTAATCACTTTCAAACCAACATATAAAATAAGGATAAGATATGGAGTTACCCAACGTCATTCAACACCCTTGTATAAGAAAACCATTAAAATTATATTGCCCAGACAAGAGGTACTACTAGAAAAAGAGGCCATTACTAGTCAATACTCTCAACAACATGAACTTAAATAACATCAATATTTGGGACAAGAACATAGATATCATCTACTTTCATGACTTTTCCAAATACTTCTTTAGCCACTAAATGAAACTCCTTTCCTTATCCTTCAAACAGATACATACATTTATTTTACCTTCATATGAAAGTGGGATGTTACTTGTGACATTGATGACATTGACATTTGCATCTTCAGGACTAAGTGCCACTCCATGGATCACATAAAGTGAATGAAATCATCCAATGCTGGGAATAGCACCGTCATATGAATCCAATATTTTAACATTTTCACCTTCCTAGAGTACTTCATGCCCCCTGGAATTATTGAGCAATGTAAAAAACAAAATAGTACACCAATTAAATCATATTATAAGATATATGGCTTCTATATATCTACAAAAATTGCTACTCAATTTAGTACATACCTTTGCATGTCCATGGCCATCTTTTGGGTCTTTCAATATTGTTGCACTACCCAGAATTACAGTTTTTTCCTATGATTGATAGGCATTTCCATTAAAAAAAGAGGCTTTGTGAGTGAAGTGATATGGATAATTAACATCCATATATTAAAATATCAAGTGAAGAAATGGTTGGAAGGGAATGATAATTAGCTTACCTCATTTGAATCAATAGGAAATCCCTTATTTAATTTGAATGCAATGACAAGAGGTTCAATGGAGGAGGCTATGGTCGACATCTTCTCTGACAACCCAATTATACAACGATTCATTGCAATGTTATAATCCTCATGAGGGTTTTCAATAGTAGACGAGCCTCTTGCTTGGATTCTCTTGACTTCAACAGATGGCAAGGAACTCTCTTTTTTAGAATTTTCTAAGTTTGCCATACATTGAGCCATTTCACTCAAATTGGGTTCTCTATTAGTTCCTTCAACTTACAAATCATTGTCAACACACAATGTATTGGAAATATAGACAAATAAAAAAGGAAGAGCACAATGTACATTATTCATTAAAAAAACCATATAATTACACATATGTGTTGTTTGGCTCTCAACCTGCCTCGACCCAAAAATTATCGACCCTTCACAAGATCTCTTCCTTTCTTCCCTCTTGCACTATTTTCCAAAAAATATTTAGCACACATTATTTCCTTCAAATCTTCCCACTGTTTGGGATTTAAGCTGCTCTCCCTATATTTTCCATCCAAGATTAATTTCCTGCATTTATGCCTAAAATTATTCATCAAAATTATCATTCTATACTTGTAATATTTAATAGAAATCCTACCACCATCCGTCTTAAAAACATTTTCCATTTGTTGGATCAATAGATCAACATTTCTTGGATATTGATATGTAAAGTTGGATTTGGTAACATCCAAATAATACCTTATTCTTGTACCCAAATCTGTGGACCACCTTGAAGCATTTGGTCTAGTAGGATGGCCATATTTTACCTCGACCACGTAATCCTTCTTCCCTTGTGATTTTCTTTCATTTGCTTCCCTTTGTGTGCTCCTATACAAGCCTTAAATAATTCTGTGTCTTTTGATGAAAGGTGATAGATCTTCAGAACTAGTTTTGGGAATTGAAAAACCACTCATATTTGTGGATATAGAAGTTTCATCTCCTAACACGTTCCTCGGAGGAGATGCAATTAGTTTTTTTTTGTAAGGAAGAAGGATGAATTGGTTCCTCATAATTGGCCACAACAAGTGTGGCACTAGGTAGCTCACCAATCTACTCAACAATTGTGTCACTAGTTAGATCAGGAATATCCTCAACAGGTGTGGCACTTGATAGGTCACCAATCCCCTTAGACGAGCGTTCAAATATTTTCTTTAATTTTAAATAAGGCTCTCGTAAGCCTCATTGTCCATAATATGCCAGTTTTTAAGAAAAATCTTGGACATTATCATTTGATATATGAGGAATCTGCTCATTACTGTCATTAGCTTCATCTTCGTGTACTGATATACCAAGGCATTGGATTCTACAAGCTGGAAGTGTTTTTTCATTGCTTTCCTTTTGTTTCTGATGATCATTTTTTGTAGAATCCAACATTCCCCTATAAAGAAAAAAATTACCTATTAGAATCAAAAGCATATATGGACTACATCATGAAATAGATTATATAAAACATTCATTAAATATGCGTAGAAGTGAAAAAGTATGAGGAGTAACTACTTATTTATTTCCCAAACCAAGGGATGACAATACTCTTCATTTCTTGTGATGTGGTCTTTATGAACACACTCGTATTCTGTGACATTTTCATATTTGATGGGTCAATTTTATATTTCAACCCCTTATTCTGCATGTCCTATATGTCCAAAATTTCTCTTAAAAATGTCATTAGTGCATGTGCCAAAAATGACTATAAAATATCTAAATTCAAATGCTCATGACAGCAACAAACACTTCGTTCTAAAGTTAGAATTGCAATGGCTCTAAGATGGAAACCATTGATCTTTGTCTCAAAAATACATCCAATAATGATATTAATAGATTCATTTTAATTTCTATTGGATAGGGAGAACCAAGTAGTATAATGAATCTATTATCTACATTAACTATTAAACCCTTACAACATGAACACTAACTGGATCCCATTGAAATCACACAATAACTTTCTTAAACAACATATGAAACTAACACAAGAAATTAAACATTACACAGTACTGAAAAGAAGTAGAACATGACAAAAATAGCCCACATATATTGTGTATGTAGAGATGAACAGAAACAAAAATGAAAATATTGCATATGAAATATCATTAAGGATAAATTCCATACAAAGTTTAGTAAAACCCTTTGGCTAGCTAATCCCAATGAAAAAAATCATAAAATCCATTTACATAGTGAAAGTGTATTCCATAAAGTTATAGTCACAAACCATCATCATTATCATTTTCATTTCGATTAACATCACAATCATGATCACTCGTGTATGCATCTTCTTCATCTTCTTCACTGTCCTCATACAGTATATTTTCCTAACCATGCATTACATTCTCTATCTCAGGCTCTTCAATGGGAATAACAGTTTCTTCTTCAAATAATTTATGGACATCTTGAGCGTCTTCTTCCAATGTTTCTTCTAAACTGTTACACTGCCCATCAACCATTATATCAAGACATTGCATGAATTTCCTTTTGTTGGAGCAGGGCCCCGCAGCTACAGGAAAAGCTGCTATTTTTGGCAGGAGATGGACAATTTTTGGAGGAAAGATAGTTTCAACTAAGTGTACAAGGAAAGTCAAAGGAAACAGTACCTGAAGCGGCTGAGAAGAGAGCTCAAACACTGCATTTAAGGCAGTGGCGACGACAGGAGGGCTCAGCTACCCTCATGAATGGAAAAGGAGAAACAGGCCGAGGTATTAAAGATAAAGGATAGAAGGGGAGCAACCGAGGAAGCGGTGCCCATATCCGAGATCAGCGCCAAAAATCGTGGAAGAGTGCAAAAAGCTGCAGTGTGACCAGTAAGCAAAAGTCCAAAGTATAGATAGGCCGACTGTCATAGTTAGGGTTTTTGGGTTACTGTTGGGATAGGCCCACAGTGTTGTATCACAGTGAGACCTTCAGGCCACCTATTTAAGCATGTATCTTGTATTATGAAAAGTTAGACAGTTAAATAGTTGGTCAGTTAAACAGTTAGTTAGCTACTTCTTTGAGTCGAGCTCTGGTTCTATTGTTACATCTGTAGTTATATTACTGTAACTAGTAGCCAGCTCCTTGAGCATGACTGTAACAATCCACGGGGATTGAGAGAGAGAGAGAGAAAGGAAATATTGTAAGAAGAAAGCAATATAGGAAGAGAAGAGATATAGGAGAGAAGGGCTCCCAGCTGTGTGCGTGGAGTTTCCCAGAATATCTCAAGCTGTATAAGAGGTTGTAGTGGAACTGTGTGTACTCTCTCAAGATATAATAAAACATAGTTCCCGTGGACGTAGCTTCCCCCCTGGGAGTGAACCACGTAAAATCCATGTGTTGTGCGACTGTTTCATGTGATTGTGCTTTAACTTGTTTGCTATCTATTATCTGTTACAAGAACTTTGCTTATTAGTTAATGAATGTATGTATGCTATCCTTCAGTTTATAGTAACACAGAAGGTTAAATGTGAGTTGAATGTATCAAGTATTCTGTATATGAGTTTATCAATGCTTGATTCACGACAGCTAACAGTTACAGTGTTAAGTGACTTCCGTATATTTAGTTCAGTGAGTTGAGCATAAGTGATGTTAGCATGTTAAACTGTAGAAGGTTAAGAGAAGTTGTTTAACACCTTAGTGAAGGTTAACTGAGCTATTATGCCCAAAGAGGAAGCCTCTGCACTTTGAAAGTTGATGCGCATATTGAGTCTTACCGTAGGAAATATCATAGTGTAGAAGGGAGATATCGCACTATCAGGGGAGCTATGGTGTGGGATATCGCAGGTTAAGAGTTGAGCAGAAGAGTAAGTTTGCGCATTGTCCTAGAAGCTGCGATGCGATAAGAGCTAGTCCCATAGTAGAGTCAGCTAGGAAGAGAGGAAAAACCCCTGCTGAGAGATCCCACTGGTTAAGTAGAGTCAAAAGAACCTAGGATGCTACAGAACCTGGTTGAGGAAACCTGATTCTTCAACCACCCCATCTAGGATCACTTTGGGTGAGACTTTAGGCCGTTCTGCGGTCTGTCACCGAAAGGGCCAGTGAGCTAGGGGTTTTGTTGGTACACTACAGTAAACCCGGGTCTGCACACATTAACCAACACCTTTTCGAACGAGGCTCCATTTGAATGACATATGATGATCCTCGGCTTGTTATATCATCACTTAGAAATTCCTGGTTAATTTGAAGAGGGGAAACATACAGCTCATTGGTCTTTGATCCGATTTGATGTGTATTTGCACATAAAAATCCATACTTATCATGTTTTATTGCAGATGGTTTGATCCATTTACAATTTAATAATATAGGAGTAGTTTCACCATAATCAACTTTAATAATTTCTTGTATGAATCCAACATAGAAGGTCTTTTCAGTGTCACGATGAAATTCAGCACTAACAACACAATCACACTTTTCCTTTCCTATGTCCTTTTCTTCCACTCTTAAATGAATACCATAGGCCCACATCCCACTGAAGCGATAAGAATATATATGCGGAGTTCGTGAAAGATCCATTTACTCAATCATTAGATCTTGACCTTGTTGTTTTGCATAATTTATTGCATCGGCAATCCAAACATCAAATTTCAGAAAATTCAAACCACCTAAAATATTCGATTCCTAAAGTCAGCACTTTCGATATGGATGCATCCCTGTTTGAATCTCTTCTTTTTATTTTATGCATAGAATATGAGCAAACATGATAGCAAGAATGATAATAATTTGGCTATTAGATGAAATTAAATAGATAAATTATCATGTAAAAAATTTGACCTGCGCCACTTATCAATTGTGGATGTGTTTTGAAGAACATAGGCATGTATCGAATTTGTTTCCTCGTTTGATAGATTGAATCGATGTCTATTTCCTTTTAATACTTCACCTGCAACTCTCTCGTCTTCATTATCATCCCATACACATCGATTGAAACCGCTAAAATCCTTCAGATATTCTATGTAAAAACCTATGGCCTCTTGCATTAAATATCTCTCACACATGCTACCTCCTGGTTTTTCCTTATTAAGAACAAAATTTTTCAAAATATTCATATATCATTTTATAGGATACATCCATATCATTCTTATTGGGCCACAATTCCCTAGTTCATTTTCTAGATACATAAGAATATGCATAGAAATATTGAATGTTGTTGGTGGAAATTCTCATTCCAATAAGCAAAGGACTTCAACAACCTCTTCCCTCAAATTATCAAATTTTGAAGGATCTAGCACATGCAAACTCATTCTCTTCAATATTAGGCCCAACCTTATAATTTCCAATCTTGGCCCCTTTTCCAAACTTGATATGACCACAATAAGTAAAATATCCTCGATTATGACATGATAGTCATGAGTTTTGAGGTCTCTTAATCTATTATTGTCAATTTGGATTCTAATATTACTACTTACATATCCAATAGGAAAGCGAGTCCGAGACACCAACTTTAAGAATTGTGCATGTTGTTCCCTTTTCCACACATATGGAGAAATAGGCTTTCTATATTTTCCATCACCACATTTTTCAACCCAAATATTTCAATGAATATTTAGTTCTTGAAGGTATAGGCGTGATGATATTGTATCATATGCACCAAAAAGAGTTTCTATAATAGAAAAAACTATGTTTTTCTCAGTATGCATAAAGTCAACAATATGCCTAATGGATATATGCTTAAAGTATGGAAACTTATAGAATATGCACAATCGTTTTACACCACTATCATTAAGTGGATCATTTTTACTACCACAAATTCCACCATCCTTAATAAACTGCATTATTTTCTCTCCATTCTCAATGATGTAATCAGTTGTTATTTCCAATGGTGCTTCATGATTCTCTTCTTGACCATTGAAACGTGAATTCTGTCGACAATATGGATGCTCCATTTTAAGGTAGGAACGATGTCCATAATAAATGCACTTACACAAACTACTTGAGTGTCTCACAAAAGCCTTAAAACATGCAAGCCAGAAATCCATGGTATCCATGAACATTTAGACTAGTCAATGTGCCATATATGCAAGAAGATAATGTATCTAAACAATAAAGAATCTCTTAAAGTGAATTGGATAGAATGACCATCCCTTAAAATTTGAATTGCTTCAATTCTTTTCCATAATTCTTCTAGCTCATCAAATAATGGCTCTAAATACACATCAATTATATTTAAAGTCACACTTTTCTTGCCTGGTACAATTAATGACAACATCAAAAATAATGTTTTGGTTTCTAACCATGGAGGAAATCTATAATTTATTAAAAAAACCGGCTAAGTTGATCATTGAGTACTTTGATCTGAGAATGGGTTCACACCATCTAAAGCTAAACCAATCCTCATATTACAAGGATCTGGGGCCAAATCAGGCCATCTATTGCCAAATTCCATCCACATCTTAGAATCTGCCACAAATTGTTACTTTCCATCAATGCTTTTATTTTGGTCATGCCATTGCATAAGCTCAACAATGTCTTGATATCTATACATTCGAAGCAACCATGGGATTAGTGGAAATTGTCGAAGAACCTTTCTAGGAGCTGAATTTGATTTCAACCCTGGTTTATACCTCCCTTCTTTACATTTAGAACATTTCATCTCACTTGCAATATTTTTGCGAAATAATACAAAACCATTCACACATGTGTGGATGTTTTCGTATCGTAATCCTAGCTTATTGATCAGTGAATTTTGCATTCTCTCCATTTTGTTGGAAATGTGGAGTTAGGTGTTAAAAACTCATGTAAAAATGATAATAAATATTCAACACTCTCATTTGTCCAGCCATGCATTGTTTGCAAGTTAAGAAGTACACGAATTGTTGTTAAATGACTGAACTTGCAAGTACCATACACAGGTTTTGAAGCATCCTCCATCAACTTGTGCCAATAATCCTTGAAACCCTCATTCAACATTATATCAAATTCAATCCATTCATCTAAGGTTCTGAAGTATCCATGTATCTTTGTTTCCTCTTTGTTTATGTTTGGAACATCTACACCTATGATGCTATGCAATTGTAACCTACCCAGATAATAATTTGGAGGGAAAGGGCTAGTCCCGGCATGACCAAATTTTAGCATATGTTCATAAATCACTTGTATTTTTCTCATCTTCCACCACAACAATCATTACATGGACATGCATATTTAGGAAATATCTTCGCATCGTCTATTCTCTCGTCATATGCCATGGTATTCAACAGTTGTCAAAATTTGGTGTTGAATCATCTTCAGTTTTCTACATTCAATTATGAAACCAATATGTTAACTCTAACTTTCCACTCTTTTCATCTATCTTGTATTTAATTGAAATGCATCAAATCCAATTCGTAGAGAAAAAAAACAAAGGATCAACATTAATCATAAATCATTTTCAAATTCCAATATAGCAATATAACAATCAGATCCATATTTAGAGGGAGTCAAGTGCATGTGCATAAGGGTGACAATTTGAAAGGTTATGTTTAGTAGGTGAGGTTGGTGGATTATGAAATCCATTACTATGCAATTTTCCTTGATTTCTCCTTAAATTGTTGCAAAAAACCCCAAGGATTCCAAACACATTTTACAAAGGAATATGAATCACATACTCATTAGATGTGGATTGAGCAACACATAGCAATGAATTGAACAAGACATGGCTACAACAAATAAATTTTTTGAGGCAGATAAGACAAAAACTATTATTTCCCCACCTTGATGGTGCACATTGGTCTTGTGGGTGAAATGGTTGTCCTCCCACTATGTTGAATTGTGACCACCTTTGAGGTTACTAGTATTGAGGTGTGACCTTGTGGGATGCCTTGGGCTGAGCAGTGGCCTCTGCTAGGACATAACCATGATCTATATGGGTTTTATAGACATAACCATGACCTTTGTGCATTGTTTGGACAAAGTTGTGACCTATGTGAGTTGTTTGGACTAAGCCGTGATATTTTTGGGGCCGCCAAGCTAGGATGTGTCCTTTTCTAAGTATGCTAGACTTAACCATGACTGTTTGTTGGGATGCCTTGACTGGATCTATGGTCTGATGAAAGTTTTGAGGTATTTTCTGTGAGTGTGTTGTTGTTGGTTCCTACCATGACCTTTAATAGGGTTGTTGTGGTTCTTGTTCATCCTGTTGTCGTATGTTGAGACTATTTAGACTTTATATAGGTTTCTTGTGCTCCTTTTCAGCCTCCTTGAGGCTGCTATTATGTATGGAAGTGTGTCGCGGTCAGATCGGAGTGCTAGAGTGTGGGTTAGGGTTACCTCTGCACATTTGAAGGAGTTTCTATTTGCTTGATGTATGATTGTCCTAAAAGACTATCATTTATTGCAGCAACGCGAATGAAAGTTTATCCTCATTTCTATATTGTTTTGATTAATACCTTGATATTTGTATTTAACAATATTTGTAGACTTTATTTGTCTCACTTTGCCCTAGAAATACCTATTTGACTATATTTGTAGACTATATTTGTCTCACATGGCAATAATAACATGGAAGTTTGGGTATTGGAGCCATGGTATGGGAATTGGAACATCAAGTGGTCCAAATGACCCATTATGTGGTCATTTGTGGGTAGAATGTTTATTTGTGGCTTGATAAGGTCATGGAACCCTTGGAAATGAGATGAGTCCACTTGCACTTGTACTTGATAAAGAAACCATAGATATGGTGACATGTCTCATGTTAGATCAATATGATAATGATCATCGAAGCATGGATCTTGGAACCATGTACTTGGCATATTGTTCTCAAAACCCTTGCACATATGTTAATGTAGTCAGCTCGGTAAATTTATGAAAAAATGTGTATAAATAGAAGGAAATTTGCCTCATTTCATAATGGAAGAAAAAGTGCTTAAGATCATCTCTGAATTTGGGTAGATAAGAGGACAACCATAGGTCTGATTTATGAAGTTTTTTCAAGTGTTTTACCTCTAAAATTCAGGTCTGTCCACTGGAGTAGCAGAAACCATACGAATATTATGAGGCAGCCGCAGTATGAAATCAAGATATGATATCTATGAAAGATAGTCGTAGCAAGGAGCATAATAATTTTTTTTTTTGATGGTAAAGATATCTCTTAGAACTTGGGAATATAACAATAGTGGAAGGTGATTGACACACTACTTAAGGACAACGGCTGTGTATAAGTTTAAGTGTGTCAAATCTCTGATTTTTTGTGAACCTAATGGACTGAGGAAGCCGTAGTGGAAGTTTGATATTCATCTTTGATTTCTGGTGTATAGTCACTGAGGCAGCTACAGTATTGATCTACGTTTGTAGTAGAGATAGCTAATTTTTTTTATTCTTGAGTTTGATTTCAGTGGCTACAGTACATTAAAGGATCCAAGCAGCAACCAGTTGTTGAAGCTCTTTTCTATTGGGTTAATAGAACAATGATGGGTTGATCCTTTTTTGTGTGGATACAAGTAGTAGTACAATGCTTTCAAGGTGAAGATATAATCTTTGGCAGAGGTGCTACAGACTTGTAGAAGGTAGACTAAGGAATTAACTGTTTTCCACCTAGTTCAAGTCTACAATCAAGTTACTGGTGTGAAAAATCCATGTTGGAAATCATATTGTGGATAAGATGGTGGACATGAGAAAACCCTAGATGACTGACATATCTTTGAAGACATGGTCAGATGATGATGACCTTTAGAAGATTGAGTTGATGACATGAACAATGAGAATGATATGATAGTAATGAGAAACCTACATGTTGGTTGGACTATACAAATAAATGCAAATAGAGGGGGAATCCTACAGGCTAATAGGTCGTGATGGAATCCTCCAGAGTATGCCAAAAGCATAGAAAAAAAAACATAAATAAACTATTTATTTTTGTGTTTTTTGGCCTTTTGGCAACATGCGTTGGCTGCCATCATGGCCTATGGGCCTGTAGATAGCCACAGGGGGGTTTCCTGTAGGCATCTAGGAATACAAAGAGGACTTTGTATAGGCCTGTAGGCCATGATGGAATCCTCCACATGCTGCCAACATGCCAAAAAACACAAAAACATTAAAATAAAACAGTCATTTGAAATTAAATTTTAAATCATTCAACTAAGGCGTACAGTTGTATTCATTGTGGTGACTAGTCCAATTCAAGATAAACCATCAATATTGGATTCATTATGCAACCAAAGAGAGATCTACATAAACTATTAGTGCTTTATATTGTAGGCCTGAGAGAAGCAAAAAACTAATAAACATCAATGGTAAGACAAAGGTCCCTTGAAATAGCAAAATGGTGCACAGAAGAGATAATATGATGTCTGATGTCTAGATACCATCCTCAAAATGGGATGGGTTGAACCATGATATATTCAATGGTTGACATACTAATTACCAGGGGATAAAAACAACCTAAACTACTAATGTACATAGGGATGGGTACTTAGTATATTTTAGGAATTTTCATGTTTTATATGTTTCCCATTCAATGGAAAACATATGCACTATGCACTACACACGCTCATGAGGGAACATGCCATGGGATTGACATACTAACATTAACCCAGGTAAATATTTGCATATATTCTAATTAGCTATGGAATCCACCCCCTCTATCTCAAGCTACAGGCTATAAATAGATATGGATCATAAACTCACCAGCCATTGGATCAAATAAATTTTTTGAAGGAATAAGGTGATTAATAAACTATTGTATCCATTCCATTGTATACATTCATATAACCATCAAGCCTAATGAATGCTATCACTAGATCTGGATTGAACAAACTCCTCATCCTTTAATGCAAAATATTGGCTATCTAATGATTAAGATGAGAGAAAAAGAGATACAGAGTGAGACAGATTGGTTATTCATTGATATTTTCTATCCACTAACTGAGATGGGAGAGGGGGAGATACCATCCAAAGACATACATATACATATACAGTCATTTTTCCATCCATCCTGAAGTAAACAGTAGCCCATGTTTCTATGTTGGTTGTTTGGGTAAACAACATCCATTCTGAAGTAAACAGTAGCCCATGTTTCTCTGTTGGTTGTTTGGGTCAACAACATCCATCCAATGACGTATTATATACAAGTCATTACATATGAGAGAGATATACATTCACATCATCCATCATAGAGATATATTAGTTTCATAATGTAATAAAACATCAATTTATCTGCTGGATGGACTCAACTTTTCCCAAAACATTCAACAAGGCCATCCAAAGCTCTAAGTCCATGTGAGTGAACCAAGCTTCCAATTTATGCAAGGGTTATGAAGAGAAAAATTATGGGTACTGGGCAAGAAAACAAATGTGAAACATCTCATGAAAGGTAATTTGATGGTTTTTATGGACCACTGAACTCCTATGGTATGAATTAGACTAGTAAGGACTTGTTCAAACCAGTCTCTAAAGACTAGTTGAGATCAGCCTTGTAACACTACGAATGGAAATAAGAACTGAAACATATTAATGCAACACAAGACGAATGGGATTGAGGATTGAAGAGAAGATCAAGAAATAGAGTTGCTTTCTGTTGACATTTTTTAACTTGTTCTAGGATGGAATGGCATTACACTACCTTTACTTCAGTTTTTTCAAAAAACCTACCGACCTACCTTAACCTACCTACCTACGCTTTAGTATTATAACCAATATTATCATGGAAAAATTTAAAATTCACAGTAAACCAATAAACTTACCTGCAATTTTAACCTACCTACCTAAGATTCAGTATTAACCAATATTATCGAGAAAAAGTTAAAAATTCATAGTAAACCAAGAAAATTACCTGTGATTTTAACCTACCTACCTAAGCTTCAGTATTATAACCAACATTATGAGGAAAAAGTTAAAAATTCACAGTAAACCAAGAAAATTACCAGCAATTTTAACCTAGTTACCTATGCTTCAGTATTATAACCAATATTATGAGGAAAAAGTTATAAATACAGAGTAAACCAAGAAATTTACTTGTGATTTTGTAAGGGAAGAAGGTAATTTTTACTCTAGAGTTGTAGAATTCATGGCGCGCATCTTCAAGAGCCTCCATGTTCTCTCCAATGTTGTTTTATCCATGGCATCGATGGAAATTAAATACCAAAATTATAAACCCTCAAAAGTGGTGAATATCCATCATAATACCCTCAACGGGTATCGAAGGTGGCCTAATAAATGACGACAAATTCCACCCAAATCACACTCACTACTTGCCCCTCATAACCCACCAAACCCTCCTCGCCTCCAACCAATGAAAAATATTTGTTGTCAATGGTCTTCTTGGACATGTTATTTGGCACCAAAGGGCTGGCTAAGTAGTCATCCAAGGTGTTGTAAAGGAAAGTTTCCTATGGCTAGGGTTTAAGAGGCCATCAACGTACTAGGGTTGAAAGGTGGATGCAAATAGTTCTGCAAGTAAATACAAGCAAGATCAGAGATTAGAATGGTCCACACCTGATTAACTGAAGGCTGGTCCAAGCTTTCTCTTCAATCCTCTTCCTGCTCCTCTTGCTCCAAGAGACCTGCAAAATGAATTATACCTTCCTCAAACCATTATGACCACATATAAAGAAATGATAATCAAAGAAATATGAAATAATAATCTGATTAACATCATAATATGATCACAAACAGAGATTCAATCACACATTGAACAATGATTTGGGAAGAAGAAGGACATCACATCTTTATTAATCTTGAAAACAAGTACAAGTATACCTTCTCTTTAAGTTCGGCACCTCATGAAACCTTGATCTAGTTCTTCTACTTCTCTTCTCAAAGGAACTCAGCCTCGAAGCTCTGCAACACAAGGATAATGCTTCTAGGGAAAAAATGTGGGCAAAGAGAGCTCCAAATCCTCCAGCATAACAATGCAAAGATTCAAGTCCCCTCTCATGGACCTCCCTACCTCTATTTATATGCTTAAGGAAGAGCTAGGGGTGAAGACAAAGTAGTTACAACTGAAGGAGTCAGTTGCATAACTACCCAAACTACCCGAAATTCAAAAGACGTGTTTTTTGACATTTTTAAGAGGCGTACGCGGGTTGCTGAAACAACAGTCGTGTACATGAGAAATACACATGGGTTTCTAATACATAAATTCATGTATATATGTAAACTCGCGTATGTACGTGGGTATTATAGAGAGCAAGTCGCGTATCGTACGCGGGTTTGCCTTAAGGAAACTCGCGTATAGACAAAAAAACTCATTTTTAGGGTATTTCTAGGCATTTTTAGACTTTGGTGTCTTCTGAAAAGTTTTAGCTAAAAAAAATATATTTCCAACGGTGTAGAGATGAGGTCAAACAGAGTTACAAAACTCAAGATACAGGTCCTCCAAGTTAGGTGTGTTTTCAATGACTTTTCATGAAGTGTCATCATGGAAGTGTCGACATGCGACGGAATCATGGGAAAGTGGTCACAAGTAGAGATGTGTCATTTTGAGCTATAATAGATGCCCCCTAATGTATGAGGTTAGAGGGGAAGATGATACTCGAAATACATTATAAAGGAAACAACTGAGTATGGAGAGAGCAAAGAATCCAAGATCGAAAGGCTCGAACAAAGGTACCTGTAAGAGAGATAAATGTCAGAAAAACTGATCTCTGGGACATATAAGTCCATATACAAAACATCACCATAAAGATATAAGGTGGATCCAACATATGTATAACTGATGAAACTATCAGGTCACTCAATATGCAAAAAGGCTCCATATCAAATCTAAAGGAGCCATGGCCACAAATGAGCAAGGTGGATCCATGGTCAACAATCAATCATAGCCACAAAAATACAAGGTGGATCTATGTCTCAACAAAATTTCATATAAAATGTAACAAGGTCTTGCACAACTTGGGCAATAGCAAAAATGATAATTCTACTGTCAGCCCAAGGTCTTCAATCCAAACCGCCCAAAAGGTACAAATCCTAACCACGCGAATAAAAGGCGTTGAAGTCGAACATGGAGGAAACCGTTTGATTACCGATCAATAATGAAAACCATTAACAAACGCGAGGGAAACCACCATTAATGAAAATGGTCCCCAAGTTACCTAGTACATTCTAACAAGTGTGATTACAAGGACTTGAAGTCAAACACTTGAAGAATCCATTGAGTAGGAGACATTAAGGTATTCCCACTATCCAATAGCGAGGGAAATTGCCACTGATGACTACAATCCCCAAGGTACTATCATAAACTCTAGATCTCATTCCCAGAGCAAGATGTGTTGCAGTCGATAGGAAGAGATCCGTTGGAAGGAAGGCATTAAGGCATCCTTCATCATCCAACACGAGGTAATTCAAAGACTAATTGGATCTGGAATTGGTACTGAATTTCACGACAAGGAACACCGAAAACATGATATAATGAACTGATATCAAGGAATGGCCGACACAAAAGGTCAAGGAAACTACAGAATGGCCGACAAAGGTTTAATCCTTGAACAGTGAGCACAACACAAAAGGACCAATGAAACAAATCTACAATGTAGGAGACATTGACAGATTCCCCATATAATTGGAAAAGAGACCAACTGGAGGAGTAAGAAACTCTGAATCGGGATAAGGTCAAAATTGTTAGTTTTTCATTATATAAGATAGCATTATGATCTTAGGATCTTTTCACTGAGAGAATAACAAACACATCAATAAAACATAAGCACATCACAAGAGACAAGAGACACAAAGAGTTTTCCTCGGGGAAACCATAAAGGAGAAAACCCCGCAACTTCCTTAGAGATAGAATCAGCACCAAAACAGTAAGAGATCTCCCAAAACAACAGTAGTCTTCTTCTTCTTGTCTAGTCCTAGTATTTCCTTCTTCACTAGTGCGCCACACTTGAGTGAGTGAATGATGTGTGTGATAAATAGAGAGTCTCACTCTCTATTTATATTCTTTTTTTCACTTGAAGTGCACTCAATCATGTCGGCCCAACTTAACAATTACTTACTAGAGCCTACATCTCTATGAGTGTATAATAACCCTAGTGCCCCACCACTTGTGGGGACTTTGCCTCCTCCGACCAATAGGAGGGTAACACAACGGTGGAGACTATTGCCCCAACTTACAATGACTCA
Source organism: Pseudotsuga menziesii (assembly GCA_001517045.1). NCBI lineage: Eukaryota > Viridiplantae > Streptophyta > Pinopsida > Pinales > Pinaceae > Pseudotsuga > Pseudotsuga menziesii. The sequence goes on from LPNX010207270.1 coordinate 301,007, forward strand.
CCTAGGGTCGACTTCACTAGGATAGTCTAATAACCTAAGGGCCCCACAACTGTGGGGACTTTAACCCTTTACAAATAGGAGGGTTACCCACAATGACTTGACATGACTTTCTCATTATAGAAACTTCCCGATCGGAACATCTGGGCATGACATGACTCAAATACATCCCAAAATAAACATCGGGTTACAATAGATAAAAAATACAAGTGAATACATTCTGAAGTTACAATTACATCAACAGTCCCTCTTAACTAGGAAGGTATTCTCTTGACACAATTTATCAGCACAAGTCTTCTTCTCTGTATCATCTAGGTCATCGTCATCTTCAAAGTCATCTTCATCTTCAAGTCATCTTCATCGGATCTAGATCATCTCTCGATCTGGATCATCATGGAACATCATCACTGGATCTGGATCATCTCTCGATATGGATCATCATGGAACATCATCACTGGATCTGGATCATCTCTCGATCTAGATCATCATCACTGGACTGGATCTGGATCATCACTGCTGGATCATCATTACTGGATCTCAATCACCACTCGATCTGGATCATCATCACTAGACAGGATCTGGATCATCACTCGATCTGGATCATCACTGCTGCTATCTCATGATTCTTCTTGTCACAGGAAGTTCTACAGAGCCATCCCTTTTTCATGCTGGTTGTAGGCCTACCCATAATGTAGGTCTTCGCCCAGCACTTACATCTGACCTACTCATCAGAAAGGCACTCCCAACACTCACATTTGATCATATAAGAACCAATCCTATAATCACATCAGAAAGGCCCAGCACTCACATTCACCAGCATGATAGGACATCACATCACTAACATCTTTGAAAAGGCTCAGCACTTACATCTAACCTACTCGTCAAAAAGGCACAACCATCCAGGGGAACACATCCTACCACACTGATGGAAGACTCCCAGCCAGGTCGGAACACATCCTACTCATAGTGATGGAAGATTTTCCCACTTTCATCCAGGTTGGAACACATCCTACTCACAATGATGAAAGACTCCCATCCAGGTCGGAACACATCCCACTCATAGTGATGAGAGATTTCAGCACTTATATCTGGGCACGTGGGAACACATCCCTCAGTCACTCCAGAAAGGCTCTGCACTTACATCCATCTAGGTTGGAACACATCCTACTCATAGCAATGGAAGGGCTTGCACTCACATCTGATCCTACAAGAACACATCCCAGCAGTCATATCAGAATGGCCCCCAGTCCTCGACTGAGCTACCTGGTAACTGACCAGGTGCCTCTATTCTCCTAGAGAATGGCAGTTGCCCTTACATCCGACCTGCTCATCGAAATGGCCAACACTCACATCTGACATGGAAGGAACTAAATCCTTTAGCCATGAACAGAATGGTTCAGCCCTTACATCTGATCAAGTGGGAACACATCCCTCTTATTGGTCTATAAGGTAGACCCGGGCTTTATACCATTTACTTTGCACCAACAAACTTACCCACAGTGTTGGCCCTTTCGACAACAACTTGTGAACAGATTGCAGTCTCACTCGAAACAGCTATGAGGTGCCGCAGAATCAGGTTTCTGCAAGCAGAAGAGGGATATTACTGTACCTTAGCCTTTAACAACTTATATTCATATACACAGAGATTCAACATTCACATATATAACTTCACGGCTAAATAAACAGATAGTGACTTGCATAACCCTTTACTGGGAATTCACAGCGAATTTATTTAGTTAGCAGTGATCTTATTTATCAGATATATATTTATTAATGCATGAAAGAATCATAATAGAAACAACACAAAGAACCACAACACCAGATATAACGTGGTTCACCCCTAGTGTAGGGGTTATGTCCACAGAACTGTGTTTTATTCAACTCTTTACTAAAATCACAGTTCTGATCTGTGCACTCAGCTGCGGATCCTTTCAAGTCCTTAAAGCCATGCACATAGCTGCAGGCCTCTGTGCACACAGCTGCAGATTTCCTTAATCACCCAAAAACCGTCTGCACACACAGCTGCAGAGGTTTTCCACGCACACAGCTGGGACTTAACCTTCTCTTACAAAATAGCCTTAGCTTCACATCAATTCTTCTTACATCATAAGCCTAACCTGATTTTGTTACAAGAGTGCTTATTTATAGTGCACTTATTACAAAACCATGAACTTAAACCATGGGCACCCCAAACCCTAAACCCTGGATTTAAACCATGGGTTTATTACAAAAGAAGGTTTTTACTCAACCCCGACACCCCTAAGACTATTTTGAGTCATAGCTCTGCTTAGGACTCCTGTAACTTCGCGAAGTTACCCATCCTAAGGACCGTTAGGGTGCGTGCCCCAACAGGCCCCTAAGACTCACCAGTGGCCCGTCCCGGGACACTCAGCTGCTTTTCTGGTAGTAGAATCTTGTTGGCAAAACATAGTGCACTGCTTGCTGAATCCATACATGCGGTTTTTGGATGCTTGTTCCTTTCCTTCGTAATATGCTGGCTAAGGCCTTCTAGATCTATCAGCGACCCCATCCTTCGATCTGCTTGCCAAACATTTGACCATCCACAACTTAGGGTCCCCAGAATTGTGTGTCAAGGTGCATAAGACAAACAGCCGCCGTGGTTCTACCAAACCAGAAGGATACATCTTGGGATGTTTCAGAGTTTTTTTGTGAAGACCGATGCTGTTCTTTGTGCGGCTTAGAGTGCACTTCTGCCTTTCTTCCGACCCCTTAGAGCGAACTTCTGCCTTTCTTCATGCTTTGGTCAAGCATGGCTGCCCAGGTGGATTACTCAGGAGGTTCAGCAGACCTCTCTCCCTGACCACTCATAATAACTTCTGGACTTCACGGTCATTCGACATAGTGCTAACTGAAGAAACTCAAAGACGTGCGGAATGCAGGAGTCGCAGGCCAGTGTGTCTTCTTATAGAATCCTGGAACATAATTTGTCATCATGGTGCATTAATGACGCCGAATCTGATGGAGTAGCGGAAATCCTGTCCACACGGCGCTAGATTTTCCCAAAATCTCATTATTGCAGACAGTTAGGGTAGTTCTCGTACCGGCGCCGCTAAGTGTAGTTTGTCCCATCCGTCACATTTTAGGCTGTGACACACCTTTAATCTCCGACATAACTACTAATTTCACCTTCGCCTTGACAGGAACCTTCGACACAATATGCACCTTCGACCCGTCCTGACCTATACGGCAACCAAACTTCAACCTTCAGATTTTGACAGTCTTCAATACTTCGTAGCTTTGAGAACAGCTTCATGATAGTCTAGTACCCAATTTCAACTATTCTTGGTACTTAGACTATCCTTCATGCTGTTACTCTTGATTAAGGGGTCCTGGTTTGTCCCTGTACTTCTTTAACCTACTTCTATTCACCATAGAAGGTAAAATTTCTCCATTCAATTTAGCTAACTAGACTGCGTCACCATTAGTAACTTTCTGCACTATATATGGTCCTTTCCAATGTGTCTTGAACTTACCCAGGAATTTCATGAATTTGCTGTCATATAGGAGCACAAGATCACCCTACTGGAACTGCTTCTTCTTGATGTATCTATCATGCCATGCTTTTTCTCTAGCTTTCTGAACTTGCTGCTGGAACCCTGCAATGAATCTGTCCTCTTCAAGTTCTAGTATCTTTGTCATCCTTTCTTTCATCATATCTGGGTCATCCATCTCTGTAAAAGCAGATATTCTGAGGCTAGGTACAATGCACTCCATGGGCATGACTGCTTCTTGTCCATAAACCAGCCTAAAAGGTGTATGGCCTATCAACTTCTTGTAGGTGGTTCTATAAGCCCATAGTACTACTGGAATTCTAAGGTCCCAATCATTTCTGTTGGCATTGCAAACCTTCGTCAAAGCGTGTTCAAGGATCTTGTTAAAGGATTCGACAGTTCCATTTGCTTGAGGATGATAGGAAGTACTCTTCTGATGATATACTTGAAATTATTCAGTCAATACCTCAATAGTATTATTTGAGAAATGTGATCCTTGATCGCTCATAAGAATTCTAGGACACCCAAATCTTGTCAAGATGTTATTGAAAATAAACTTCGCAGCTGTAGCAGCACTACAGGTCTTGACTGGTTGAGCTTCGACCCAACGAGTAAGGTAGTCAGTTGCTGTAATAATGTATCTTGCTCCAGATTTCCTTGCAGGGGGATTGATAGGTCCAACAAAATCAATAGCCCATTTATCAAATTGTTGTAAAGTTACCTACGGAACTAGAGGCATCTCATCCCTCCTGGATGGTTTGCCTATCCTCTGACAAATGTTGCAGCTGTGGAAATATTCTCTTGCATTCCTATGAATTGTAGGCCACCACAATCTTCCTGTTAGAATCTTTTGTGCTGTAGATTTTCCTGCGTAATGACCTCCTGTTGCCCCAGAATGTGCCTCAGCCAAAATTAATGGCTTTTCATGCTCTAGGACACATCTGCACAGTATTTCATTTGGTCCCATATTATATAGTTGTCCTTCTATTAAGGTAAAGTCAGCTGCTCGAACCACCAGCTGCTTCTTCTGCTGTGTTGTCATGTCGGCGGGTGGAAAACCTGTAGACAAATACTGAACAATATCCTGAAAGTATTCATCAACCATCTGGATCGCAAACAACTGGGCATCATTAAGACCATCATCCAAGCTGATAGGTTCTTCTCCTGACTTGAGCCTCGACAAGTGGTGAGGACCTAGATTCAGTCTTCCTGGTTTGACTATGATCTCAAAGTCATATTCCTGAAACAGAATCAGCCATCTGCATATCCTTCCACCTAGCACAGGCTTGTTAACCAAATACTTCAAAGCAGAATGGTCAGTAAACATCTTAAAATGAGATCCTAACAGATAATGTCGAAACTTATGCAATGCATACACCATAGCTAGACCTTCTCGTTCTGTCGTAGTATGATTTTTCTCTACTATGGATAATTTCCTACTTGCAAAAGAGATGGGGTGATCAATATTACCTTCGCCCGACTGGGCCAATATTATACCTAGAGCAATGGAGGATGCATCGACATGCACATGAAATTCCTTATTCCAGTCAGGGAATACTAAGATAGGAGCAGTTACCATCTTTTCCCTCAAAATATCCAAGCTTGCTTGACACTCAGGTGTCCACTTGAACTTAATATCTTTCTTCAACTGCTTTTCCATAGGGGCGGTTATCTAAGCATATCCTTTAATAAATTTCCTGTAATAGCCAGTATGACCAAGCATAGTGCGCAGTTGTTTGATAGACTTCGGAGGTGGCAGGTTCACGATAATGGCTATCTTCGCAGGATCCATCATCAGTCCTTGCTTACAGACAATGTGACTGAGCAGAATTCCAAAAGGGGCACAGAAGATACACTTTTTGAAGTTCAAGGAAATCTAATGCTGTCTACATTTATCCAACATAAGTCTTAGACTAGCTATGTGGTCTTTTACTAACCCAAAGATAGTCCAATCATCAAAATAAACTTCTAAGAATTTATGTATGAATTCCTTAAAAGCAGAGATGACTACTCTAGAAAACATGGCAGGTGGATTCTTCAATCCAAAAGGCATAACTGTATACTAGAAGGGTCCTATTTTCGTAGCGAAGGTTGTCTTATGTCGATCCTCTGGAGCAATTCGAATCTGATGGTAACCTGAAAATCCATCAGTAAAAGAGTACACTTCTTAACCTCCCACATTATCTAAAACTTCATTTGTAAAGGGAGTGGGGAAAGGACCATGCAAACAGGAATCATTCAGCTTCCTCATATCGACACAAATTCTGATCTCTCCCTTAGTCTTCTTTTCTTGCACCACCATAGGACTGACCCACTCAGATTCTTCAACAGGCTCAATGATTCCTGCAGCAAGCATCTTATCTAGCTCCATTCGGAATTTTTCCTTATACTTAGGGTTCAGCCTATAAGGGCGTTGTTTCACAGGCTTCGCATCAGGTTTCAACGGGATCTTTATCACTCCTATATCCCCAAGGATACCTTTCATTTCTGAGAACTTCATCGGAAAGAGATCCTGATATTCATGGAGAAGTTGGGTCACCTTGCTTACCATTTTGTCATCCCAATAATCTCCAATGGTAGCATACTTAGGGTTTTCTTCTGACCCAATGTTGACGGTCCGCGTCTTCAGGGGTTGAGTCATTTCAAGTGCCTCTACTGCTGGTCCATGCACTTTGCAGTGTCCTTCTGATTCAAGAATATTAATGTTGTGCGGATCGTCATCCTCGTCAATTGCGAGGTTATAACATTCTACTGCATTGGCTTCGTGTACCTTCCAATCAGGTTGATATTCATGGAAAATCTCGACCTCCAGATACCAATTCTTTGTTATGGGTTCCAGGGTATGCACAAACCTATGTACCCATTCTTCACGAGGTACATGCTTCCATGCCTCATAGCATTGCTCCAAATGTCCCTGAGGACTAGTCTTACCATTAAACCTGCTTCAGACCACCTGAGGTTGGTCCCTAAATCTTAGGTAAAGGGACTTCTGGCATGCTTCCCAACTATGAATGTACTTCTTGTGACCATTCCACCATCTAGCTGCTATGGCTCTGAATGTTGAATCCAGAGTCTCCATTTTTTGTGAGTTTGGTACATGTTCTGAGAATTGCACAATAAAATGTTCTGGGTCTGTCGAACCATCAAAAACAGGTAAGGTTTGCGTCTGTGCACCAATCCATCTGAGAGACTTGGTAATTCTGGCACATCTATGTCCATGCAGCTCATAAATTCTGTTCTGCCAGTTTTCTAACCCATCATCTGAATCCGTCATACAGGGGCTGTCGCACTGCCAATCCATGATACCTTCAGCAGTAGGATCAACATCATCTTCCTCCTTAGCTGTGATATTGTAGATGTGATCCAAAACATCCTGGTCTTCATCTTTTACTGTCTCTGTGTATCTCTCTCCTTGTGAGGGGTCCAGTGGGACTATGACGCGCAAGTCTTTCCCTTTGAAAGTCATCTGTCTCTTCTTAAGGTTAATGACTACCGCATTTTCCATTTCCCATTCAATTCCTAGAAAGGTTGGATAGGGGTTGTTGTCGTCAATGATCTCGATAACTTCGAATTCTGCTACAGTACAGACGCCATCAATATCTACTGGGACATTAGGGAACCATCCTAGGGGCACAATATTCTGCTGATTGGCTAATCTCAACTGTATAGGTGACCAATCAAGGGTAGGTTTTCCCATTTGTTCCCAAGTTTGCTTAGTTAAGACATTTACCTCTAATCCTAGGTCCAAGATAACATCAGCCATTTCATACTCTCCTATCTGAGCATTTAATCTCATTTCCCTGCCAGTTCTTCTGACTCTATTAACAGTTTTTGCCTGACCAGTACTATGCTGAGGTTCGCAGGAAGCAATAACTTGCTGCAGCTCACTTAAAGCATTCTGATTTCGTAGGAGCTTCAGACAACTCTGTAAAAAGGAGGCTAGTGTACTTACTTTGTCTGTCGGAGCTTTGTGCGACTGCAATTACTACTGATGTTGTTGCGCAGGTGCTACTGATGTGCCAGGATCAGAAAAATATTTCTTGGCTTCCATGAATGTCTCTCTTTCTCTTTCGATATCAAATGCTGGGATTTTCACTGGGGCCTTACGAACCCAAGCCTCGTCAGGCTGTTGCTCCTTAGTCTCTACTTCTGTCGTAGCTCCACTCCAGGTAACAACATTAATGGTTGGGGCAGGTCTCTGCTCGACAGAAATCATCTGAATATTCTTAGTAGGGGCATTGGTTCTTTCCTGAATCTTAGCTAGCATCTGTGGGCACTGCTCGATCACATGATCTACGGCTCGGCAATACCGACATGTCGTAGTGGGGTTCCGACAGTCTCTTGCTATATGCCCGGCCTTGTTACAGTTGTAACACACAACCTGGCCTCTTCCTCTTTAGACCATTCCACCTCAACCACGACCTCCAAAAGCACCTCTACCTGATGCACCACCACGGTAACCATAACCATCATTGCTCTATCCCTCATTTTGTACCCGATAAGCATCGTAAGTCTGTTCTCTCATGAGGTCAAAGCTGCAACACTCATCTTCATTGTGTCCCACCGATTTACAGAACTTGCAATAAGGGTTTTTAGGGACTTGCACATACCTCTGCAGAAGATAGCAGTCCTCAGGTCGATGCTGACCGGTTGTCCGACAGATCTCATAATATAGAACAATAGGGTTGAATGGGTTTGGTGCACCAGTATTTAGGTAGTTTCTTTCCACATGACACTGTTCCTTATCATGACCTTCTGTCCAACATTGTGTACACCAAACCTCTTCGTGACCATTTTTTCCTTTCTTCATATCGCGAAGCTCCAGATCCATCACTGCCAACTGCGCCTGGATTTGAGCAATACCAGAATTATCTTCGACAGGAGCGGTTTCAAGTTTCATTGCGATTTCCAGAGCCTCCTGCTGATCGGCAACCTTCTGCTGCATGAGTGGAGTTCTGATATGCGGTAGTAACGTTGCAATGAACCACTCTTTGTGCTACGTAGGCCCAATGGGGAAATTGACTTGGTCTAGCAGAACTTTGAATCGTTGATCAAAATCCCACACTAATTCACCGCGCCTCTGCTGAATCTCTTTTAACTCAGTGATACACTGCGAATCTGATTTTGGCTTCTTAAATTCCTTTATCATTGCTGCTTTTATATCAGCTAATGCATGGTTTTGATTGCTGGAAAACTTCATGAACCAGGTCAGAGCACGGTCTCTGAATGAAGTAACCAGCTGTGCTCTTTTTTTATCTTGATCCGTAATGGTCTTAGCAGTCCACACTGCTTCACATAGAAACCAGAACTGTTTTGGATCCTCTGATCCAGTTCCTTTGAAAACAGGTAGCTTAATGTCATCATGCATGTGGGCCATAGTGGATCTAGGGGGGGTTGGAGGGGGACTGGAAGTAGGCAGGGGGGAACTTACTGGGGTAGACTGACCTATGACAGAAATACTTGGGCTAGGGTGACTCTCAGACTGCGACGGGTTCTCAGGGATAATAGGTCTTCACTGCAGGGTTATAGGAGGGTTTCCAACAGAAGGGGTTTCTTCAGGTTCTGACTCTATGGGATTTACATGGGAATACTCAGTATGCTAACCCTGGGAATAGGATCTAAAATCTCTCTTGTACCTTTTCCCACTTCACAACAAACCGCTTTGATTATTGAAGGTATTTTCACTTGCAAACATAGGTTAGTAATACTAAATCTAACAGTCTGATTCAATTAGCAATATACCTTTTTCAACTAATAGCATTTTAATTATCAAACTAAATGAATTCAAAAAACTACCCCTTAGTCCTTTGAAAAACTGCCGCTCGGCTTCACTAAAGGAAGTACTCGTGTCGATGGAGAACTCCGTCACAAATGCTTCGAGGGTCCGCGTTGTCCAAAAATCAATAGTGCGGGATATCTCGTTGTTCACCCTTTTCAGTATATTAATTCTTGCGGGGGTCCAATCAGGAAACTGACGGTCTTGGAAGTTCGTCCTTCTCTCTGTTAACCTGGATAACCACTGGTGCAACTCTATGTGGATACTACCAAAGAAAACTTCATAAACATCACAAAAAACATACCTTTGTAAAAAGTCGTTTGCACTACGACGCACATCTTTGTTCTCTTGCTCAGCGAATTTCATATAAGTCTCATCAAGCCAATCACCAATTTCTTTCACAGAGGGTCTCCAGAACATAGCCCTCGAGGTACGACATAAACCCCTCTTGAGCAGATACTGATTTCAACAGGTAATGGAACCAATTTGTTGGCTATAGGGTAGACCCGGGCTTTATACCATTTACTTCGCACCAAAAAAAGACCCACAATGTTGGCCCTTTCGGCAACAACCTGTGAACAGATTGAAGTCTCACCCGAAATAGCTATGGGGTGCCGCAGAATCAGGTTTCTGCAAGCAGAAGAGGGATATTACTGTACCTTAGGCTTTAACAACTTAAATTCATATACACAGAGATTCAACATTCACATATATAACTTCGAAGCTAAATAAACATACAGTGACTTGCATAACACTTTACTGGGAATTCACAGCGAAGTTATTTAGTTAGCAGTGATCTTATTTATTAGATATACATTTATTAATGCATGAAAGAATCATAACATAAACAACACTGTTGGGGCTCCGACCCTAAAGGTCCTTAGTTTTGGTAACTCTGTGGTTTTTAAGGAAGTGTAAGCGGAGTTACAGCCTAAAATAGTCTTAGGGGTGTCGGGGGTGGGTCGAACCCCCTTTTTGTAATTAACCCTTGGGTTAAATCCAGGGTTAGGGTTTTGGGCGCCCATGGTCTAAATCCATGGTTTTGTAACAGTGCGCTATATAAATAGGCACTTATGTAAAGAATTAGGGTTAGGTCGTGAATGATTATCTTATGAAGCTATTGTAATGCAAAGATAAGAGATTGTATAAGGGTTTTTGTAAGAAGGTTAAGTCGCAACTGTGTGCGGGACGACCTCTGCAGCTGTGTGCGCAGAGGGGTTTTGTGGGTGAAAAGGAAGATCTGCAGCTGTGTGCGCAGAGGCCTGCTGCTGTGTGCGCGGCTTTGAGGACTGAAGGGATCTGTAGCTGAGTGTGTAGATCAAGACTGTCGTTTTAGTTGTAAAGAGATAAATAAAGCGTAGTTCTATGGACGTAACCCCTACACTGGGGGTGAACCACGTGACATCTGGTGTTGTGGTTCCTTTGTGTGATTTGTTCTTATATTTTATGCACTGTTAAGTAAATAACTGATAAAGTAAGATTGCTTTCAATAACTAGCTTCGCTGTGAATTCCCAGATAAGGGCTGTGCAAGTAACTGTTTATTTATAGAATCATGAAGCTGCATAATTGATAATACAAGCATTGTGTTAAGTGAATATTAATAGTTAAAGACTAAAGGTACAGTAACATTCTCTCTTCTGTTTGTAGAAACCTAATTCTGCGGCACCCCATAGCTATTTCGGGTGAGACTGTAGCCTGTTCGCAGGCTGCTGCCGAAAGGGCCAACACTGTGGGTCTTTTATTGGTGCGAAGTTAAAAGGTAAAACCCGGGTCTACCTAGTTTAGCCCAACAAATTGGTTCCGTTGCCGGTTGAACTCAGTATCTGTTGAAGAGAGATCTACGTCGTACCTCGAGGGCTATGTTTTGGCAGCCCTCTGTAAAAGAAATTGGTGATTGGATCAAAGCGACCTATTTCAAGTTTGCAGAATAGGAAAATAAAGATCCCCATCGTAGCGTGGAACAATTTTTGCAAAGGTACGTTTTTCTGATGTTCATGAAATTTTCTTTGGTTCTATACACGTAGAGTTGCACCAGTGGTTATCCAGGTTAACAGAAAGGAGGACGAACTTCCAAGAAAATCAGTTTCCCCCCTGGACCCTTGCAAGAATCGCGATCTTGAAAAGAGTGAACAACGCGATCTCACGAGCTGTGGATTTTTGGACTGCGCGAACTCTCGAGGCATTTGTGACGGAGTTCACCATCGACACAAGTACCTCCTTTAGCGAAGCTGAACGAAAATTTTTCAAAGGACCAAGGGGTAAGTACTTGAACCTATTTAGTATGAATATTAAAATACTATTGGCTGAAAAAGGAATCTTGCTTATCGAATCAGATTGTTAGATCTAGTATTGCTAACCTATGTTTGGAAGTGACTAGGACTGCGATGAGCAAAGTGGTTTGCTGCGAAATGACAAAAGATATAAGAGAGATCTCGGCTCCTCCACTGAGTATACCCCTTTAAGCTCTGAATCCTCTGAGTCCACCGAGGTCCCCTCTGTTAGAAACCCTCCGATAACCCCGCAGCAGAGACCTATTATCCCTGAGAACCTGTCGCAGTCTGAAAGTAACCCTAGCCTAAATATCCCTGTCACAGGTCAGTCTTCTCCAGCTAGTTCAAACCCTTCCCCCTCCCCTAGATCCTAGATGGCCCATGTTCATGATGACATCAAACTACCGGGTTTTAAAGGAACTGGGTCAGAAGATCCAGAACAGTTCTAGTTTCTGTGCGAAGCTATGTGGACCACAAAGAACATTACGGACATAGATGTTCGAAAAGAGCAGCTGATCACTTCTTTCAGAGACTGAGCCCTAACTTGGTTTATGAAGTTTGCTAGCACGCAGAATCCTATCTTGGTTGACATCAAAGCAGCACTGATATGAGAATTTAAGAAACCTAAATTAGAGTTGCAGTGCATCACTGAGTTAAAAGAGATTCAGCAGTGGCGAGGTGAATCTGTGTGGGACTTTGATCAGAGATTCAAAGTTCTGCTTGACCAAGTTAGCTTCACAATTGGACCAGCACAACATAAAGAGTGGTTTATTGCAGCATTATTACCCGACATCAGAGCTCCACTCATGCAACAAAAGGTTGCTGATCAGCAAGAGGCCATAGAAATTGCCATAAAGCTTGAAACTACACCTGTCAAAGATAATTCCGGCATAGCTCAAATTCAAGCGCAGCTCGCGGAGATGGCTTTAGAGCTTCGCGACATGAAAAAATGGAAGTCCACTCGTGAAGAGGTGTGGTGTATACGTTGTCAGACAGAAACTATTTGAATACTGGCGCACCAAACCCGCTGAATCCTAGTGTTCTGTACTATGAGATCTGTCAAACTAGTGGCCAACATCGACCAGAAGACTGCTATCTGCTACAGAGGTATGTTCAAGTCCCGAAGAACCCCTACTGTAAATTCTGTAAGTCACTAGGCCACAATGAAGATGAATGTCGCAGCTTCGACCTTATGAGGGAATGGACCTACGACACTTATAGGATCTACCCAGATGCACAAGGCAATGATGGATATGGTTACCAAGGTGGTCGAGGCAGTTTTAGAGGCTGTGGTCGTGGTATGCCTGGAGGACGTCGAGGTCAAGTTATTCGCTATAACTACAATCAGGCAGGACATCTAGCTCGATACTGTCAAAACCCAATGACGATATGCTGATACTGCAGAGTAGTTGATCATGTCATCGAGTAGTGCCCACAGTTACTAGCTAAAATCGAAGAAAGAAACAGCAAACCTAGTCTGAGTGTCGAGTTGATTACTGTCGAGCCACGACTGATCCCAGCTGTTAATGTTGTTACAAGAAGTGGAGCTGCGACAGAGGCGCAGTGTCAGGCGAAGCAGCCGGACGAAGCTTGGGTCTGCAAGGCCGTAGAGAAGACTCCCACATTTGATGTCCGACGAGAAAAAGAAACTTTTCTGGAGGCCAGGCAAAAATTTGTTGATTCAGAGTTACCAGCACCCAACAAGCAGCATCAGCAGTTGCAATCCCAGGAAGACTCACAAGGCCAAGTAAGTACTCTGTCATCATTTTGACAGAGTTGCATCAAATTGCTAAGAAATCAGAATGCCTTAAATGAATTACAAAAAGTTATTCAGTCTTGTGAACCCCATCAAAGTCCTGATAACGAAAGAGCTGTTAGTAGAATTAGAAGAACCGGAAGAGAGATGATACTACATGCTCAGGTAGGAGAGTGTGACATGAAGGATATTATTTTAGATCTGGGTTTTGAAGTCAATATTTTAACTAAGCAAACATGGGAAAAAATGGGAAAACCTACCCTTGATTGGTCACCTATACAGTTGAGACTAGCCAATCAGCAGAGGATTGTACCCTTAGGCATATTTCCTCGGGTACCAGTGGATATAGATGGAGTTAGTACTGTAGTAGATTTTGAAGTTATTGAGATCATTGATGACAGTAACCCTTATACAGCTTTGCTAGGAATTGAGTGGGCAATAGATAGTGATGCAGTTATCAATCTTAAAAAGAGACAAATGACTTTTGAAGGGAAGGGGATGAGAGCTATACTACCATTGGATCCTTCTCAAGGAGAACGATATACAGAGCCAGTCAGAGAGGAAGATTAGGATATTCTGGACCACATCTATAATATCACAGCAAAAGAAGAATATTATTTCGAGCCTAATGCTGAAGGTGTAATGGATTGGCAATGTGATAGCTCCTGCATGTCTGACTCAGATGATGGCCTAGAGAGTTGGCAGAATTGATTATACGAGATACATGGTCATCGGTGCGAACGAATTGCCAAATCTCTTAGATGCCTTAGTGCGTAGGCCAGAGACTTGCCTACATATGATGGGTTGACAGATCCAGGAAAATTCATTGCGCAGTTCTCAGAACAAGTGCCAGAATCACAGAGAATGAATACTCTGGAAGTAGCATTAAGAGCTACAGCAGCGAGATGGTGGAAAGGCCACAAAAAGTATATTCATAGTTGGGAAGCTTGCCATAAATTTCTACGCCTTAGATTCATAGACCAAACTCAAGAGGTGCGAAGCAAGTTCAATGGGAAGAATAGTCCTCAGGAACATTTGAAGCAATGTTATGCAGCATGGGAACATGTACCTCGCGAGGAATGGATGCATAAGTTTTTGCACACTTTGGAACCTATAGCAAAAAACTGGTACACGGAGGCCGAGCTTTGACACGGTACTGTAAGTTGGGATGATCTTGTTGATAGTTTTATGCTTACATTTTCTATTAACGAAGTTTGTCCTGCTTTAGATGCAACTGTTAGATTGATCTATACTAAGATATTTGATGACCAAGAAATAGGGGAATACCAAACCGATTGGGCAGCACAAGAAGCTAATGCAGTTGAATGTTACAACCTCGCAATTGATGAGGATGACGATCCATGTAACATTAATATTCTGGAGTCAGAAGGAAACTGCGAAGTACGCGGACCAGTGGTCGAAACACCTGAAGTGACTTAGCCTCTGAAGACGCGGACCGTAAATATTGGGTCAGAAGAAAACCCCAAGTATGCTACAATTGGAGATTATTGGGATGATGAAATGGTAAGCAAAGTGACCCAACTTCTCCATGAGTATCAAGACCTATTTCCGACAAAGTTTTCTGAGATGAAGGGTATCCTTGGTGATATAGGAGTCATAAAGATCCCATTGAAACCTGACGCGAAGCCTGTGAAACAGCGCCCGTACAGGCTGAACCCCAAGTATAAGGAAAAATTTAGACTGGAGTTAGATAAGATGCTTGCCGCAGGAATTATTGAGCCTGTTGAAGAATCTGAATGGGTCAGTCCGATGGTAGTCCAAGAAAAGAAGACTAAGGGTGAAATTCGAATCTGTGTTGATTTAAGGAAGTTGAACGATGCGTGCCTACATGACCCCTTTCCTACTCCGTTTATAGATGAAGTTCTTGATAATGTTGGAGGTCAGGAAGTATACTCTTTTACTGATGGATTTTCAGGTTACCATCAGATCAGAATTTCTCCAGAGGATCGACATAAGACAACATTTGCTACAGAAATGGGATCCTTTCAGTACACAGTTATGCCTTTTGGATTAAAGAATGCACCTGCCATGTTTTCTCGAGTCATAATTTGTGCATTTAAAGAATTTATACATAAATTCTTAGAAGTATATTTTGATGACTGGACTATTTTTGGGTTACTAAAAGACCACATAACTAGTTTAAGACTTATGCTGGACAAGTGTAGACAGCACCAGATTTCCTTGAACTTAAAAAAGTGCATCTTCTGTGCACCCTTTGGAGTCCTGTTGGGTCATATTGTTTGTAAGCAAGGATTGATGGTGGATCCGACGAAGATAGAAATTATTGTGAACTTACCACCTCTGAAGTCAGTCAAGCAAATGCGCACTACACTTGGTCACACCGGGTACTACAGGAAGTTTATTAAAGGTTACGCCCAGATCACAGCCCCGATGGAGAAACAGTTGAAGAAAGATATTAAGTTTGAATGGACACCGGAGTGTCAAGAAAGCTTGGACATCCTAAAAGAAAAGATGGTAACTGCCCCTATCCTAGTGTTTCCTGATTGGAATAAGGAGTTTCATGTGCATGTCGATGCTTCCTTGATTGCTTTGGGCATAGTATCGGCTCAGACAGGCGAAGGTAATATTGACCACCTTATTGCCTTTGCAAGTCGCAAATTATCCACAGCAGAAAGAAACTATACTACGACAGAAAAGGAAGGTTTAGATTTGGTATATGCTTTGAAAAAGTTCCGACATTATGTGTTAGGTTCTCACTTTAAAATGTTCACTGACCACTCTGCTTTGAAATACTTGGTTAACAAGCCTCTGTTGGGAGGAAGAATATGTCGATGGCTAATATTGTTCCAGGAATATGACTTTGAGATTATAGTTAAGCCAGGAAGACTTAACTTGGGTCCTGATCATCTGTTGAGGCTCGAATCAGGGGAGGAGCCTACTAGCTTAGATGAAGGTCTTCCCGATGCTCAGTTATTCGCTATCCAGATGGTCGATGACTACTTTCAGGACATTGTTCAGTAATTGGCTACAGGGTTTGCACCCTTGGAGATGAAAACACAGCAGAAGAAGCAATTGGTGGTTCGGGCCACTGATTTTACACTGATAGCAGGACAACTGTACAAGATGGGACCAGATGAAATCCTGCGCAGATGTGTCTTGGAGCATGAAAAACCCTTGATTTTGGCTGAGGCACATTCTGGTGCAGCGGGAGGACATTATGCAGGGAAAGCTACCCCACAGAATATTCTGGCAGTAGGGTTATGGTGGCCTACACTTCATAAGGATGCCAGGGAGTACTGCCACAACTGTGACATCTGTTAGAGGACAGGAAAACCATCCAGGAGGGATGAGATGCCTCTCGTTCCACAGGTAACCCTACAGGACTTTTACAAGTGGGCTATTGATTTCATTGGACCTATAAATACCCCTGCAAAGAAATCGGGTGCAAGGTATATTATTACAGCAACTGAATACCTTACTCGTTGGGCTGAAGCTCAACCAGTCAAAGATTGTAGCACTGCTACAGCTGCAAAGTTCATCTTTGACAATATTTTAACAAGGTTTGGATGTCCTAGAATTCTTATGAGTGACTAAGGGTCACACTTTTTGAATAAAACTATTAAAGAATTGACCGAAGAATTTTAGGTATATCATCAGAAGAGTACTGCGTACCATCCTCAAGCAAATGGAACTGTGGAAGCCTTCAATAAGATTCTTGAGCAGGCTCTGACCAAGGTTTGTAATATTAATAGAAATGATTGGGATCTCAGAATCCCAGCAGTGTTATGGGCTTATAGAACCACTTACAAGAAATTGACAGGTCACACACCTTTTCGGCTGGTTTACGGGAAAGAAGCAGTAATGCCAATGGAGTATATTGTAACCAGTCTCAGAATAGCCGCTTTCACAGAAATGGATGACCCAGGTATGTTGAATAAAAGGCTAGCCCAGATAACAGAACTAGAAGAAGACAGATTCATTGCAGGGTTCCAACAACAAGTGCAGAAGGCTAGAGAAAAAGCATGGCATGACAAGCATATTAAAAAGAAGCAATTCCAGATAGGTGACCTTGTGCTCTTATACGACAGCAAATTCATGAAATTCCCAGGTAAGTTCAAGACACATTGGAAAGGACCATACATAGTACAGAAATTTACCGATGGTGGCGCAGTACAGCTAGCTAAGTTGAATGGAGAAATTTTACCCTCGATGGTAAATGGCAGTCGTCTGAAGAAGTATAGGGACAGGCTGGGACCCCCTAATCAGTAGTAGCTCTAAGAAGGACAGTCTGAACCCCATGAACAGTTGACATGTGGGTACCGCATGGGGTAGTAAGGAGCAAGGGTTAATATTGTGCCGCAGTCGCGGGTAGTTGTTATGTCGAAGGTCCAAGGTACGTCGCAGCTTAAAATGTGATGGATGGGACAAAATAAATTCGGCGGCGCCGGCACGAGCACCACTCTCCCTACCTATAATAATGATATTTCGGGGGAAATCCTGGCGCCGTGTGGACAAGATTTTCGGCATCCCGTCAGATTTGGTGTCATTAATGCACCCTGATGAAAGATTCTGTTACAGGATTCTATAAAACACTGCATCGGCCTGCGACTCCCGCATTAAGCATTTCTTTGAGTTGCTTAGTTGGAACCATGTCAAACAATTGTGAAGTCCAGGAGTTAGTACAAGAGTTCAAAGAGAGAGGGTTGCAGAACCTTATGAGTAATCCACCAGTACAGTCCTATCTGACTAAGGTACAAAGGAAGGCAGAAGTTTTCTCTAATTTGGACGAAGGCAGGTAGAAGTTCGCTCTAACGAGGAGCGACAAAAGGTACAAGGCCTCATAATAAGACTCTGGAGGAACCCGCCATGCATCTGCCTTGTCCGACAGGGCCAAGGCAGCTGTTTTCTTTATGCGGCTTGACGCACAATTTGCGGGACCCTTAGTTGTGGATGGTCAAGTGTTCGGCAGACAAAGTAACAAGTGGGGTTGCAGATGGATCCGGATGACCTTCCTCAGCATCAAAAGTACGAAGGACGAAAGTGAGCAGCCGACAGCAGTAGGGAGGGCGTCAGTAAGCAGTGCACTAGGTTTCACCAACCATCAGAACAGCAGCAGAGTGCCCCGGGACGGGCCGTAAGTAAGTCTTAGGGGCCTGTTGGGGCTCCGACCCTAAAGGTCCTTAGTTTTGGTAACTCCGTGTTTTTTAAGGAAGTGTAAGCGAAGTTACAGCCTAAAATAGTCTTAGGGGTGTCGCGGGTGGGTCGAACCCCCTTTTTGTAATTAACCCTTGGGTTAAATCCAGGGTTAGGGTTTTGGGTGCCCATGGACTAAATCCATGGTTTTGTATTAGTGCACTATATAAATAGGCACTTATGTAAAGAAGTAGGCTTAGGTCGTGAATGTTTATCTTATGAAGCTATTGTAATGCAAAGATAAGAGATTGTATAAGGGTTTTTGTAAGAAGGTTAAGTCCCAGCTGTGTGCGGGACGACCTCTGCAGCTGTGTGAGCAGAGGGGTTTTGTGGGTGAAAAGGAAGATCTGCAGCTGTGTGCATAGAGGCCTACTGCTATGTGCATGGATTTGAGGACTGAAGGGATCTGTAGCTGAGTGCACAGATCAGGACTGTCGTTTTAGTTGTAAAGAGATAAATAAAGCGCAGTTCTGTGGACGTAACCCCTACACTGGGGGTGAACCACGTGACATCTGGTGTTGTGGTTCCTTTGTGTGATTTCTTCTTATATTTTATGCACTGTTAAGTAAATAACTGATAAAGTAAGATTGCAATCAATAACTAGCTTCGCTGTGAATTCCCAGATAAGGGCTGTGCAAGTAACTGTTTATTTATAGAATCATGAAGCTACATAATTGATAATACAAGCATTGTGTTAAGTGAATATTAATAGTTAAAGACTAAAGGTACAGTAATATTCTCTCTTCTGCTTGCAGAAACCTGATTCTGCGGCACCCCATAGCTGTTTCGGGTGAGACTGTAGCCTGTTCGCAGGCTACTGCCGAAAGGGCCAACACTGTGGGTCTTTTGTTGGTGCGAAGTTAAAAGGTAAAACCTAGGTCTACCCAGTTTATCCCAACAAGCACAAAGAACCACAACACCATATATAACGTGGTTCACCCCCAGTGTAGGGGTTACGTCCACAGAACTGTGTTTTATTCAACTCTATACTAAAATCACAGTTCTGATCTGCGCACTCAGCTGCAGATCCTTTCAAGTCCTTAAAGCCATGCACACAGTTGTAGGCCTCTGCGCACACAGCTGCAGATTTCCTTGATCACCCAAAAACCCTCTGTGCACATAGTTGCAGAGGTTGTCCATGCACACAGCTGGGACTTAACCTTCTCTTACAAAATAGCCTTAGCTTCGCATCAATTCTTCTTACATCAAAATCCTAACCTAAATTCGTTACAAGAGTGCTTATTTATAGTGCACTTATTACAAAACCATGGACTTAAACCATGGGCACCCTGAACCCTAAACCCTGGATTTAAACCATGGGTTTATTACAAAAGAATGTTTTTACTCAACCCCAACACCCCTAAGACTATTTTGAGTCATATCTCCGCTGACGACTCCCGTAACTTCACAGAGTTACCTATCCTAAGGACTGTTAGGGTGCGCACCCCAACACCTCTATCACATCAGAATGGCTACTCAGTCCTACACTGAGTGTTCCTGGTAACTGACCAGGTGCCTCCATTCCTAGAATGGAAATTGCCCTTACATCTGTCCTACTCGACAGAATGGACAGCACTCATATCTGACATGGAAGGGAGCAACCCTATCACCATGACATAATGGATCAGCCCTTACATCTGAACATGGAAGGAACCAATCCCCTCACCATGTCAGAATGGCTATGGGTCTCATCACTTTCTTTGGGAGGAAGCCTCGATCTGGAGAACACCAAGTCTCTCTCTAAGGTACTCCAACTTCAGCCTAGCCAATGGCTTCATCAATACATCAGCTATCTGTTCCTCCGTTGCAACATACAGGAGCTTCACTGCTCCTCTCTGCACCATATCCCTGATATAGTGATACTTGATCTCGATATGCTTCGAATTGTCATGGAACACTGGATTCTCTGACAACTTCACACAACTCTGGTTGTCACAATGTATACAAGTAGCATCCAACTGGAGATCAAATATATCAGACAGTAGCTTCCGCAGCCATACTGCCTCACAACTAGCTGAACAAGCTACGACATACTCTGCTTCAGCTGTACTCAGTGCCACACAAGATTGCTTCCTGCTAAACCAAGAGATCACACTTGATCCCATACTGAAGCAACATCCTAAAGTACTCTTCCTATCGATGGCACTGCCTGCCCAATCTGAATCAACATAACCCTCCAAGTTAATATTCTGATTTGCATCGTACTTGAGTCCATAATCAACTGTACCCTTCAGGTACCTCAAAATATGATTTGCAGATGTCAAGTGAACACTCCTCGGATCTGTCAAGTACTAGCTCAAGTGTTCACAGCAAAGCAAATGTCTGGTCTCGTGTTTGTCAGGTACATCAATGACCCAATCATCTGACGATACATAGTAGCATCAACTGAATCTGATGAAGCATCACTCAATAGCTTCAGGTTCGATGCCATAGGTGTGGCCATAGTCTTGCAGTCCATCATCCCAAATCTCTTCAGGATCTCTACTGCATACTTCCCTTGTCCAAGGAAGATTCCATCTGTACTCTGCCACACCTCCATACCTAGAAAAATAGTGCATTGACACATAACAGGAACATCACTGGTCTTCTGCCTTCAACCTTGAAGCAAAGGTTGGAATCCACTTTACTCTCAGTAAATCCTAGAGTCATCAGTAATCTATCCATCCTGTTGTACCATGTCGAACCTCAAGATATTCTATAGTCACTCCCTCTGAAGAGAAGCATCATACTCCCTCTGTCTTCTATGCTCTATGCACTGAAAACATTATGTACCGGAGTGACAAGTATCTTCCTATGCTACTAATATTCTATGTGACCATCTAGTGTATAGACTTGCATCTTCAACCTTGTAGCAAAGGTTAATATCTTCATCAGGCTCATCATGTATGTGTTTAAACTCTTACTGGCTCCAAATGTCTTTTCGTAGTCTAGGCCTTCTTTTCGTGAGAAGCCTGGTGCTACGAATCTTGCTTTGTATCCCACGATGTTTCCATCTACTGCATGATGGAACTATGAACTTTTATTCAGGTCTCAATACTGTGCTCTGACATCATTCTTCTAGAACAGGTCTTCCCTTTCTTCTTGGTGGTTGGAAGGTTCTGCATCAATGATGTCACTGCACTCATCATATTATTCTTTTGTCTTTGAACTGTCGTCACTTGTTCTTCGAAACAAGTCTTCATTCTTCTTTGCTTGTAGGAGATTATGTATGCAATCTTTCCTACAAGTCAAATACAGTTGTATGGTTAGAAACATTTCATAAAGAATATTCATATTGGCAAATTCTTATGCATAAATATATGATCATGCAACTACTTTAGCCAATACTACATTCATCCATATCTCACTGAAACTTTCTAGATGCCTTCCATCTCTACCAAGACAACATTGAGATTGTGCACTAATCCAATATGTTAGCAAAGAGGTTTCATTCTAGATAAGTAGTAATGGATAATTTGTATAGCACCATGAGCTACTTACCCATCACATGCATATTAGTAGTATACTGTCATTAATGCAAACATCCTATCATGCATAATACATCAACTAAATATCAACAAATGCATAACAAAATAATATCATGAAATGACAATTGAATACTTATCTTTATTTGTTTCGTGGGTAGATTCCTTCTTGAGCCTTCAGCTTCATCGTCTTCTTCATTCATAATAGCATCATTTCTTATTCAAGAGTTGAGTTCTTCATATTCCTCATTGCTTGAGGGATCTTCTTTGGATGGTAAGAGCTTGATCTTCAGTTTCTTCCATCTTCCCTTCTCTTCTTATGAATCGAGCTTCTTCTTCTTTTCAGAGTCTACTGAAAGTAATCACTTCCTTCTGGAACACATTCCTTGAATGAATGAATTCCACGATCCTAGGAGGCCATTCAAGGTGGCCACCACCACTTCTGCATTCTTCACTTTTTTCTTTTACCGCTTCAAGTTGTTCTTTGATTTGAGAGACTCTTATGACTGCATGGTCTCTGCATTCTGGATCTTCACATTGTTCAACTAGTTTCTTAAGGTCATGTTCTGATTTCTATTCTTCCCTTCAAATAGCTTGGACAAGGAATCAACATCTTCGGTGTCTTTAAGGATGACACTTGTGGTACAAGTTGATTCGTGACTGAATCAACCATGATCTTCTTGGCCTTGACCAAGTTCTTTTTGTGAAAGGATTCTAGCCTCATCTCCCTCTGAAACTGGAACCTCCATATTCATGTAGGTGTCCAATCCATTCTCTTCAGAGAGATCATATACTTCCAGGCTTGGAATTTTTCAACTTCCCCAAGATTTTCATCAAGATGATGTGATATATCATATTGAAATGAGAACCTCAAATGGAAATAGCAAAGGATTAGATCTTATCGATTTGAGGTGTCTGTCCTTGTCCCGGAGTTCGCTGATCTAGGGTTTGTCACAGAAACCCTAATTTTCAAAACTTGGAATATTTCAGATATGATTGGACAAACAGATAGATCTCTTCAAATGGAGCTGTCCAATGTACTCCTTTTCTGAAAACAATGGAGGGAAGATCCTGGAACAGGAAGCCCTAATTTTCCAATTTCTTCTACAGAAATGCCTGTTACTATTTCTATCATATATCAGAAATTACTAATCCTCTGTGTCTGAAATTTATCACTGAGGTAACCTCGCATGTCCCTGATCTAACACCATAGTTTTCATCAGAATTGGTTTCACCATTTTGGATTTAAGATCCTTTTCCCAAGGTGACCTGTTACAGGACTGTTCAGAACAGTGAAGTTGTACGGCATGACATGTGTCACTGGTTCATCTTCTGAGTCTGATATTTGCACCAACGAAATGAAATTCTGTGCCCTTTCTGGAACATCTTCAGGAATTCCATTTGGACATCTTTAGCCCAAGATATTGCAATTCTCCCCAGGTGTCCTGTTTATGGATGATTTCTGGAAGAGGCTGGAACCCTAACTTTGAGAGATCATATCTACTGGAATATAGCGAATATGAGGATGAAGTTTGGAAACAGTGTTCTTCAGGATGTTATCTTCAGTCCCTACAATTTTCAGCTTCCGAGACTTCTCCAACCGTGGAATATAGTTACTCTACCAAAATGTATCAGTTTTAGTATTTAGGGTTTTTCAAGCTTGGGGTCAAACTAGGGTTTGACTTTCCCAAAGTTTCACCCAACCAAATTTCTTGATCCAGGTCTCTAAATTTTGGTTTTGATGAGAAGAAAAATCCTATGCTGGTGTCACTCAAAAATTCCTCTTTTGTACAAATCCCTAATTTCCGCACCGAAAACTGAAAATGCTCGGAATTGAAATCTGCTTCGACAGAAAGATGCACCCTTCAATGGAGAGTCATCCTAGCATACTTTTGATGATAGATTGTGGAGAGAGACCCAAAACGTAAGAAGCCCTATCTTCTGTAGTTGCACAATGTATTCTTCTCAGGTTAGCTTTGATTCCATGTTAGTTTTTCATTATATAAGCTAGCATTATGATCTTAGGATCTTTTCACTGAGAGAATAACAAGCACAACAATAAAACATAAGCACATCACAAGAGACAAGAGACACAAAGAGTTTTCCTTGAGGAAACCATAAAGGAGAAAACCCTGCAACTTCCTTAGAGATAGAATTAGCACCAAAATAGTAAGAGATCTCCCAAAATAGTAGTAGTCTTCTTCTTCTGTCTAGTCCTAGTATTTCCTTCTTCACTAGTGTGCCACACTTGAGTGAGTGAATGATGTGTGTGATAAATAGAGAGTCTCACTCTCTATTTATATTCTTTCATTCACTTGAAGTGCACTCAATCATGTCGGCCCAACTTAACAATTACTTACTAGAGCCTACATCTCTATGAGTGTATAATAACCCTAGTGCCCCGCCACTTGTGGGGACTTTGCCTCCTCCGACCAATAGGAGGGTAACACAATGGTGGAGACTATTGCCTCGACTTACAATGACTCACCTAGGGTTGACNTACCCCTAGTGCCCCGCCACTTGTGGGGACTTTGCCTCCTCCGACCAATAGGAGGGTAACACAATGGTGGAGACTATTGCCTCGACTTACAATGACTCACCTAGGGTTGACTTCACTAGGATAGTCAAATAACCCAAGGGCCCCACAACTGTGGGGACTTTAACCCTTTACAAATAGAAGGGTTACACACAATGACTTGACATGACTTTCTCATTATAGCAACTTCCCAATCGGAATATCGGGGCATGACATGACCCAAATACATCCCAGAATAAACATCGGGTTTCAATATATAAGAAATACAAGTGAATACATTCTGAAGTTACAATTACATCAACAAAAATACTAGGACCCAACTGTTTGATAGACTCAAAACTGGTGCTTTGTTCAAGTAAACAAGACTTGCTACCATGATGTAAAAAACATGTGAATGAACTTCCCTTCCCCTCTTTCTTGTAAAGGTTTAACGAGTCCAAGAAAGAAAACTTGGGACCATCTTCATTTTTGGCAAGCTCGAAGAAAACAAAAAAGAATGCTTGATAAAGCACTAATTCGTGGATTTTACGAGCTTGAACTAGTACATGCTCGACGATGTTTTCATAGTTTAGAGAGTTTGAAAACTCCAAAGAAGACTCCAGGGGGGTGCTTTTCAGTACAATTTAGTCTCCTGAAGCCGAAAAAGTATAAAACAAACCACAGAAGAACTCTCTTAGCTTTGGAAGAAGTAAGGCGCACCTTTTTTGTATTTAGTCAGGAAGGTCCGAAAAAGGTTAAATTACCACCTACCCAACGCTCCTTCAAAAGCAACATATAGCCTGAGTTTTACGAGTGTGAAGGAAGGAAAGATCACTCGGAAAGATCCATTTGATTACGAGAAATGGGGCTTACAACAATAAACTCGATGCTTTGTTCTTTAGGGTTTAACGAGCATGACAAAGACATAAAGTACACTCGGAATATTTTTCATGTTTTGGTCCATAGCACGAAAAAGAGAAAACTAAGCTCATACCGGGGGTTCCTTTTCCGTAAGTTTAGTCCCTCAGGTTCGGAAAAGCGATAAACCTATGCCTGAGAATACTCTTCTCAATTGCAAAGAAAAGAGAGTGTTCCTTTCTTGTATTATTCCACATGGTTCGAGAAAGAGATAACCTACCACCAATGTGGATTCCCATTCACATATTCTTAACGAGCCTGAATGGACAAGTTTACTCGGCATTCAAGTCTATTTTGAGGATTCAGAATTGGGCCTAAAGAAACTCAAAATATTTCCCGTGAAGTTTTAACGAGTCCTGAAAAGTCAACTCGCGGCCTCCTTACTATTTTTAACGAGCTCGAAGGAGAGCAGAAAGAATGCTCTAAATGCGAGGAGACGAGTGTCATAGACAGGAAAAACTAGTTCCAAGTGCAAGGAACATACCTATGCATAATGAAAGGAACATGAGTAGGATAAAGACACTGGGGGAACATCTCCTCAAGGTAAAAGGTGTCAATTTGCAAAGGCAAAATGATACAAGGCTGGGCGATAATGAGAACGATGATGAGGGCTTATACAATGAGCTAAAAGCGTGGAAGCCAACATCAGGATCACAAGCGCGAGAAGGGCACATGCAAATGCAATTACCACTTGAAACACAAGAAGAGGCCAGTAAAAATTTGTGAATCCAACTACAAATCATGTCTCCAAGAAACAACAACATCAGGATCATATTCAGAAGAAAAGATCCAATGCGGGTCACTTTGGCAGAAACACATGTGACTTTTCTATCTTCTACAAAAGGTAAAGTCAAGGTAGAATCAACTGAAGAAGATTCTATAGAACCAAGGATTGAGGGTTTATAATTAGTAAGATCAACCTCAGAAGGAAAGAAAATATCAGCAAGGGAGATAGAGTCTGCATGAACAAACTCAGTATCACAGGAGTTGAAAAATTCATAAGAAAAAACAAACTCATCAGGATCACTGACTTGCTGTTCAAAGGAAGAGTCTAAAGACTCAACAAGACCAACATAAGAAGAAAGGTCATGATTACTAGACAAATCAGGGTTAGACTTAGTCACAACTGAACCAACATCCAAAAGAAGGTCAGATTGTATCAAAGACTCTAGGAAGACTTCATCCGAAGGAAGGAGAGCATCCGAGATAGGACACATGTCTAAAATTTCAAATGGATCGACAGAGTGGAGAGCATGCTCCATAGTCTGTATAGAATGACTCCCCTGATCAACTGCTAGGACCAAGTCCCGAGAAGGTAAGCATGAAAACAAAGGCTGCTTCTCAGTAGGAATTGAACACAAAGGACATGAGGCCACATAGATCACCTGTGGTGGGGTAGTGTCTATAGAAACACTGGGAATCAATAAAGGAAAGACCTGGTCTCTAGTTGGGTCAGGAGATGGATCAAGAAAATCCAACTGATCGATAGTGACAATTTATTCACCATGATTAAAGTACATCACATGAAAGAATGTTGACACCATAGCTTGCATGGCATAGACATAATCACGTCCAAGGAGCATATTGAAGTCCAAGGGGTCTTCTATCACCATGAAGTCAACTAAGACGGTCTTCCCACCCAAAGTAACAGGTGTTTGAGAAAGAATTCCCAAGGCTATACAAGTTCTTCTATCAAACGTCAGTAACTGACTAGCAGTCAACACAAGGCTGGGCGATCCCATGCCTTGCCAAGCACGAGCAAACAAGATACTAACTGAGGATCCTTC
The DNA here is from genome assembly GCA_001517045.1 of Pseudotsuga menziesii. Lineage (NCBI taxonomy): Eukaryota > Viridiplantae > Streptophyta > Pinopsida > Pinales > Pinaceae > Pseudotsuga > Pseudotsuga menziesii. The sequence goes on from LPNX010207270.1 coordinate 328,178, forward strand.
ATCAACAATGCAACGAGCAATCGTGTATGATTCAACTTTGACCTTTATCTGGAAAGGTGCATCGGAAGGAAGGAACGGCTCAATTAGGCTATCCCAATCAAAGGAAGCAATCTAAGAGCTTGGTGGGGGTTGATCCGAAGTGAGTTCAGTGCCCCCTTGTTCAGTAAGTTCTGAACTGGCAGTGAAGAAAATGTTACTAGCAGACACTTCACTCTCCAAAGGAAGAGTGGTATTGATTGACAATGGAATCGATTCAACCGCTTCGTGAAATTCACTCTCCGTAGGGAGAGTGGGATTGACCAAAGATGACATTGGTTCAATCACATCAGGATCACTCTCTGAAAGAAGAGTGGGATCGAAGAAATCTGAGATTGGTTCGACCACTTGATCAACCAAAGGTTGAGTAGGTTGTTGAGAAACTATAGGTTGTTCAGGAGAAGGAAATTCTTGAGTCTCGGACCATGCTCTTCACACCTCTGCGATAGCAGGGCACTGGTGAGTAAGATGATCTCCCTTGCATAGCTTATAGGGGAACTTAAGTTTTCACTTCGAACGACCAGTTTTCTCAACGTTGTCAACATGACTAGTAGTGGCTGACTGTTTTCTCTCAGCATGACCTAAAGAGGCTAAGAGTTTGCCCCCAGCATGAACTACAAAGGCTGGGTGACTGGGTCCAACCTGACTAAGAGAGGTTGGTTGTTGAAAAGATTCAAAATGTTCAAAAATGGGATGACCATGAAACCAAACTATTCTTACCTCTTCAATAGAAGGGCATTTATAAGTAAGGTGGTCTCCCTCACAAATCTTACAAGGAAACTTGGGCTTGTGTTTTGAACGGGTGGTCTTTTTAACAGTGTCAACATGACTCACAATGGTTGACAGATTGTCTTCAGCATGAACCATAGAGGCTGAGAGACTGCCCCCAGCATGACTTGCAGAGGCTGAGAGACTGGGTCCAACATGACTTGTAGAGGTTGGACGGGAACCACCAACATGAACAACAGAGGCTGAGTGGTTAGGATCAACATGCTTTACAGCAGTTGAGTGTGTGCCCCCAGCATGAACAACAGAGGCTGGGTGGATGGATCCAACATGAATTACAAAGGTTGGATGGAGAGGTTCAACTTGAACAATAGAGGTTGAACGGGTGCCCTCAGCATGAACTGCAGAGGCTGAGTGACTGGATCCAACGTGACCTAGAAAGGTTGGAAGGATCCCACTAGCATGATCAACAGAGGCTGGATGGTGAAGCTCAACTTGACTTGCAGAGGTTGAGTGCTTAGATCCAACATGAATTGCAGAGGTTGGATAGGTTCCCCCAACATGAACTACAGAGGCTGGGTGGTGAGGTACAATTTGACTTGAAGAGGTTGAATAGGTGCCCCCTTGCTTATGTTCCTTCTTCCTATTCCTCCTTCTTTTACTCCTTTTAGACTGTCGGTTACTAGTATCAGTACTTTCACCGCATGAGGTAGAAGGAGGAGGAGAATCAACTACAGGTGAAGGGGAAGCAATATTTTGATGCCCTTGATATAAGGAGCCTACTTGAGAAGCATCAGGAGCATTCAATATAGTTAGAGTGGAAAACAACCACACCGATAGCCCTAGGGTGAATCCAGGTAGATTCAGGGTGGCCATCAAGGGAACACCAACATTCCCCGTGAGAGGAATAGTACAAGGAGTTCCCGGCATGTGGATCTCTTGGTTGGTGTTCAAAGGGGTGCTAGCCATAGGTTCAAAAAAGGAGACAAATTCTGAGGTTGATAGGAAACCAAAATTACAAAGAACACACCTAAAGGCACACTAAGTATAGACAAACCACACAGCACTCACTAAAAATTCCTAAATCCAAACAGACAAACATGTATAAGATATACTTTCCAGAAGAAAGTTGATAGATAGTTACTTGGCGTCCCTGTAGATGTTCTTAGGCATAAGCGAAGGAATCACCCACCGCCCTCCCAGACCTTCTACTGGGGTTACCTTCCAAGCCCATCCAAGGTCAACCAAAAATAGCCTTTCGATGTACCTATGTATGAACCCTAGATGTCAAAGAGACTAAAGGATACCTTAACTATATTGACAGTCTGGGGGGATAGTCGCAATCCTGGTTTGTATGCATGGGCAGGGTAGCAAAGCCTGAAACCCTATCTAAGACAGAATCCCTAGATGCGCAAAAACCTTGGTCTACGCTTTGACAAGGAATCAGAGGGTTATCTCCTCAGTCCAAGTCTCCACGCAGCCTCGTGCTTAACTCCCATTTGAGAGGAGCTTCCCAGATACAATCAACGTAGAAAAGGGTTTACCTAGTGATTGGCCAACTATGTCTGAAATTTTATACTTGTGGAGTGTTAAAAATCCCTAATCCACAAGTCTAGCCTGAGCTAGTTGGTGTATGACCCTATAAAATAAAACTTACTAATAATTTTTAAATTATATCATTTATTTTAAGGGTTGTTTTTAGTCAGAGGGTAAATGGCTTGAAACTTATGTGGTGTTTTGACTCAAAGTTGAAACAAAATGACTAAGCAAAGAGATATGAAATGCAAAAAGCAAAAGCTATTCTCTTTTCATTTTCAAATAGAAACTTGAAAGCCACAAAAGAACAAATTCTTTTTTTCAAAAACAACGATATGCTATGCAATCTAGACTAAAAACCTAATCTACATGCATATAAAGAAAACATGTGTTTTTTGTCTTTTTCTTTTATAAATGCGAAATAAAGAGCAGCCTATCAACTAATGCAAGCAAGTACTGTAAGCAAAGCAAATAGACAACTACTCTACACCCCACAAACAAACCCTAGGTTTCCCTAAAGTTAGATATAACCTCTCTTGAAAGGAAAGCTCACAAAGGTAAACAAGAAAACAACTTTGGAATGAACAGACCGAGCAATAAGACTGACATAAAAAAAGGTCAAGAAGTCCCAAGTATCAATATAAACCTACAAATAGAGGTTGCTCAGTACCTTGTCCAACAAGGTCAAGCCAAAGAAGGAGGTGGGGGGGAAGCAGCAAAAACAAGTATACGTTATTTTTATTTTTCTTTTATAAATGCAAAAGAAAAACTACCTACAAACTAAATGTATGCAGATAACAAGAACCAAGCAAAAGGAACTCTGCTATACAACCACCAAACAAACTCTAGAATGAACTAAAGTGAATATAAACCCGACTTGGAAGGAAGGCTTGCATAAGAGACAAGTCAACTAATTTGGCATGGTGAATTTAACCAACAAAAGAAGAAGGAAACAAACACCAACAAGCTTCTGAACCCAAACAAAGATCACTAACAGAGGATGATCGGAAACATAAGCCAAAAATCATACCAAGCAAAGGAGGTGGGGGAAAGCGCAAAGAGCAAACCCTAATGCTATAAAAGGGCTTACCACATAGATAAAGAATAACCAAAAGGGATGAAACTAACTCCCTGGAGTCATGCACCTACAGAGGACACCAAAATACCTACCAAACAGCCCACAACAATAGAAAGAACCACAAAACAATGAGGAAAAACATTGTTTTAGGGGCACACGTGGGTTGTACTACTAACAGGTCGCGTGTCATACGTGGGTTGCCAATATATCAAGTCGTGTGTATAAGCACATGTGGGTTGTATAACTGACAAGTCGTGTATCATACGTGGGTTCACAATAGAGACAGTCACATGTACCAAACCAGACACACAACTATTCAGTCTACAAGTCGCGTATGGGTGGAAAAACTCACAAAAAAGGTCAAAAACTGCCTTAGGAAGGCAGGGGAAGTTTTCTATCAAACTTATAAGGTGTTCCTAAGTGGAAAGAAGGACCTGAAACAATGCAAAATATTGAAAAAAAGATAGAGAAACCCCAAGCAGACAAGGTTATCCCCAACGGAGTCACCAGTTCTGTTGTAAAGGAAAGTGTCCTATGGCTAGGGTTTAAGAGGCCATCAACATACTGGGGTTGAAAGGTGGATGGAAATAGTTCTGCAAGTAAATACAAGCAAGATCAGAGATTAGAATGGTCCACACCTGATTAACTAAAGGCTGGTCCAAGCCTTCTCTTCAATCCTCTTCTTGCTCCTCTTGCTCCAAGAGACCTACAAAACGAATTATACCTTCCTCAAACCATTATGACCACATATAAAGAAATGATAATCAAATAAATATGAAATAATAATCTGATTAACATCATAATATGATCATAAAAAGAGATTCAATCACACATTGAACAATGATTTGGGAAGAAGAAGGACATCACATCTTTATTAATCTTGAAAACAAGTACAAGTATACCTTCTCTTCATGTTCGGCACCTCACGAAACATTGATCCGATTCTGTTGCTTCTCTTCTCCAAGGAACTCAGCCTCGAAGCTCTGCAACACAAGGAGAATGCTTCTAGGGCAAAGGTGTGGGCAAAGAGAGCTCCAAATCCTCCAGCATAACAATGCAAAGATTCAAGTCCCCCTCTCATGGACCTCCCTACCTCTATTTATATGCTTAAGGAAGAGCTAGGGGCGAAGACAAAGTAGTTACAACTGAAGGAGTCAGTTGCATAACTACCCAAACTACCTGAAATTCAAAAGACGTGTTTTTTGACATTTTTAAGAGGCGTACACGGGTTGCTGAAACAACAGTCGCATACATGAGAAATACATGTGGGTTGATAATACAGAAAGTCACATATATATAGCAACTCACATATGTACGCGGGTACTATAAGAGCAAGTCGTGTATTGTACGCGGGGTTTCCTTAAGGCAACTCACGTACAGAAAAAAGTACTCATTTTTAGGGTATTTCTAGGCATTTTTAGACTTTGGTGTCTTCTATAAATTTTTATCTAACAGAAATATATTTCCAACGGTGTAGAGATGAGTTCAAATAGAGTTACAAAACTCAAGATACAAGTCCTCCAAGTTAGGTGTGTTTTCAGTGACTTTTCATGAAGTGTCGTCAAGGAAGTGTCGACATGCGACGGAATCATGGGAAAGTGGTCACAAGAAGAGATGTGTCATTTTGAGCTATAACACAAGGAATTGATAGAATTGGAGGATCAAATCTCCATGGGTTCATAAAAATCGGCCATGAATGTCGTTAAACAGAGGTGGGTCGAGAGATGTTGGATTGAAAGTTGCATTTGCATATAGCTTTTTGGTTTTAGAAGTTATATTTTCATATATGTGTTTTATTTTTATTTTTATTATATATATTATGTTAATTTGTTTTATATTAGGTTTGTTTAATAATTGTAATAAAACTTGTTTAGTTTTATAAAATAGGATTAATATAAAATATAATTAATTTATGTTTAATATAAATATAATATTTGTTTTATTTTATATAATATTTGTTTTAATGGTATTTTTGTTATAGTAGTATATATAATAAACTTGGATCGAGGACATTGGCTGAGAAGAGTTGTACACATCATGAATCAGGTGGGTGGTGACGTCAAATGAAAAATTTACCTGGCCACCAATGCACAAAGGAGGTTTAACTTGATAGTGATAAGGAGAGGTTATCACTACATTATACATATCATATTTTGTGAGTTCATCCCTGTAAGAGGTCGAGGAATCAAAATATTTACCTGAAACTACAAGATGGGGCCTCTACGTTTACTGCATATGGATCTGAGACTGGTTATGGGTCAACACCCCAGTTTGTAATTGAGTCTTCGATTAGTTAAAATATTTTTCTTGGTTCTTCCATCAGTTCAATTAATGGATCAACTGCTACGAAATTTAAAGGAACTGATCCTGGTGAAGCTACGTCGACTGGTGGAGCTAGTTCAACGATCACAGATCATGAAAACTATACTGAAGTTAGAAAAGCACCTCAGTATGGGACTTAGGACTCTCACATTGAAGGATCAACAACTATCTATGATGCTTCTAGGTATCGATATGGTATTGGTTCTACCTAATTCGTAATTGTAGGAACCTATTTTTCCTTTGCCACTTAACGGTTTGCTTCAATTGTGCAACAAGGATATAGATTGTTAAGAGAAATTTTGTGCAATTGCTATGTTGTATTTCTTAATATCGAGGTGCATGGCACCATTACATAAAAAAAAAGGATTTTCCAACATGTATATCATCTGGGATTTGTGATCCCAAATATATTATATCTGGAAAGAAATATGATTGTCTAAAGCACATTGTTTGTAATAATCCACAAAACCCTAACACTATTCTAGACACCTGGGAAAAACATTAGATATTCCTAACCCCATAGATTCCATTTTGGATTCATAATTGTTAACCTACACATGGTCGAAGATAGCAGGTGGACAATTTACAGAATTTAGTAAATTGTAACACTTCATTGTCACAATTGCAATTTTCCATGAAACAATTAAAAATGACTAACATAAATGACTAATTCATATTCTTCTAGCTAGTCATTTTTTATTCTGTGACTAAATTGGTCATTTACGTTAGTCACTTTTAACTCTTCCACATATTATATAGTCATATTTGTTAACTCATAACTAAATTAGTCAGTAAATTTAGTTGTTTATAGTTGGGTCAATCAAAATTTCTCATATTTAGTAGTAAATCACTTGAAAAACCTATGGTGACTAGAATTTTTAGTCACATAGTCACTAATTCCTCATTTTGTACTAGTGGATAAACCACACCCAAAATGAAAATTTTGGAATTCAAAATTTTTCCATACACCATTGATTCCATAAGGAAATACACAAATAATGTCCTTGTCACATCCCCACCCCTCATCCCAACGATGGAGAGGACGCGACCAACACTGCTGCTGCTGTCAAATGTGCGATCTAGCCCCATGGACACAAGAATAAAAATGCATTGGAATAAAAACATGTACAGATGCATAAGACATGTAAATACAGCAGAAACAAATACATTTTGTTCAACACATTCAAGCATTCATCATGTTAATAATAATTTATAAAAAAAATACATTGAAGAGATTAAATGCACAAGAATACTTATCTGGAGAAGAAGCTTTCCCACAACTAGCTATGTCACTGCAACGTTTCACCCAACCATAGGCCAGTGTGCTCATTAATCTCTTAGCATCACTTCCACCCCTAATATAGGCATGATTCCATAAGGCACTATGGAACAATAGGATTACACATAGAAATACCATACATTCACATTCAAGCCAACACATTGTTGGGTGTCATAGACTGTTAAGGAAACAAGCCAATAATAGGGAGGGGTCCTTAGACTTACTCAGCCAAGGAAAACCATACATCAAACACACGGTCCTCCAATTAATAGATGGTTCCTTGGAATCACCCATCCAATCCATCCTGCTAACCAAGCACAAACAACCATATAACATATGGGTTTCGTGTACTTACTTTTCCAAGCCATGAAAAGGATGCACCCAACAACAAAATACCATTGCTGGGTAAGGGCCAAACTTCCTGGGAACCCAAAAACAGAAAAGGCGGTTGGGGGAAAAACACCCTAAGTGAACAATACGATTCCATCATAAATTTCAATGGCTCTACTGAGGCAAATGACCTCTACAAACCCTCATACTGCATATATGAATACAAGAAAACTTCTATGGCACCACGGTAGCAAAAACGACCTCCCCAGACCCACGGATTGTGAATCTCCTCAGGCCACTCACACAACAACAACAAAATAGGTTTCCTGGCTTGGAGAAAGTGAGGAAAATGTAGAAAAACATGAGGGAAGTTCCCAGATTCCTCACAGAGGAAAAACAACCACCTCAAACCCCAAAATCGTGGCCCATTCCTTCCCATTCGCCCAGCAACACTGAAAACAAATTCCGAGCATGGTAAAATGAAGAAAATAGCCCAAATTGTGAGGGAGACAAAAACGACCCCCAACAAACACTAAAACATGGATCTCTCCTGCATATGCACTCATGATCACAAAAACGGCTTCCCCAACCATGGAGAAACATGGGAAAGCTGCAAAATCGTGAAGGGGAGAGCTCAGCCCCCTTCGTGCTGTGTGAGAGAGATCCTGTGAGTCAGATTGGGTAAAGAAAATGAAATACATGGGTTCCTAATGACTTGGGGCATGCCCTCCCAAGAATTTACTTGCCCCATAAGTCAAAAAACACATTTTCCAAAAAATGATGGCGTCTCCAATTCGAATTCAACCTCTATACCCTTCCCATCCCAAGGAAATAACTTCCTTCACCCACTTTCATGATTGGGAAAAAAAGAAAAATAGGGTAGTTGACCATTTTATGGGGCCCCTTAGACATTGGCTCTTCCCCATAGCCCAAGGGTTCGATTATCCCCCCCCCACCTATTCTCTATGAAATCATGCCCACATCTCTTTAACGTTGCGACGCATAGCTAGCTGTGGTATTTTTATTAATTTTCATTTTACATGATGTCTCAAACATATCATGCCTAGATAGAACATAAACCATCGACATTGATTTTAATCGCCGATACATAGAATACTAAATCCATGGTGGGACATTTTCCTTTAGCTCCACACCACGATTAAATACAATATTTACATCATATGTAATTCAATACCATGGGTTCAAAACAGGGGTGTTACAACTCTTTTCCACTTAGGCGAGTACTCATTTATAGATATATGGCTAAAATGCCCCACCAGGGGTGATAGTGGCATCTTTTGTCCCATTGCTCATTGGGATTTTATGCATGTATTGATATTGGGAGAATGTTGCAGATGTGGTAGAGACTTGTACTAATGAGTAATGTTTTATCTTTCATTCAAGTGACAGTGGTGGTGAGACCTGGTCCCAAACACAAAAGGTTGCAAGGGTAAATAACATAGCTGACCCTGATAACTATATATATTGGCAGCAATGAAAAAAGTGATGACACAAGCATAGGTTTGAATAATAGGGATGGGAGTGATAATGGTAGCGGTACCCAGTACATTTAATTCATACATTATGTATGTTGGACACATGATATTTAATTCCAATTTTAGTTATTTTTTTGAGGGTATGCAATTGCTCATGCAACCAAAAGATTGAGGTGCATGACATCAATAGGTTGAACACTGTATACCACATTGAATGTTTTGTTTACCATTACTAAATGAATTAATTGTTATTTTAAAGCACTTTTTTTGTGTTAGCTAACTAGTTTTGTTTTGTAGAGAGATTTTGTTCTAAAACATGTAGGAAATGTTGGTAGCTTGATATCTATTTTTTTCCATGGTTTGATTTCCTATCTATAACACAAAATTTCCCTTTGAAACCTACATGCCAGGACTTGTCACTAAGGTTTAGGAAGAAATACTCTACATTTACTAAAAGATGTCTAAAATGATTATGGCGCAATTTATATTATATAATATTTAGGAAAGAAGATGAAATAACCATACATAGTATTCAGGGAAAATATTTATGTTTTCACTATTGTGAATAGGTGAAAATTCTTCATGTTCTTAATTAGTCCTTTTCCCTTAGAATTTTTTTCCAAGTAAACTTATATTTTGTATTGGATAATGATTAAAAAACATAAATATTGTAATATAATATAGCTTGGAAATTATTTGTTTTCTTTCAATTGTACAGATTTCATGGACCAAACAAGCAGTTGAGTTTGAAATCCCCCAAAACAGAAGTGAATGGGGTCATTGTTGGGTGTTATAATGTCTAAATTAATTCACCTATTCTTTAATTATCAACCGGGGTTGGTAGGCTTAGAGTTGACACAAAATATAGGTTAAGGTAGAGGGGTTCTTATGGTGTTGTGGAAATATTTTAACAAACAAAATATTGAAAGATCTTTAAAAATGAAAAACCGAGTCAAACTCCTAAGAATTCAACTATTAAGTCAATTAAACCGAGACAAAATATTAAACTAAATAACTAAGAATTTATTAAACTGAAAATGATATTATTAACAACTAATCTTTCACTTGGAAACTAAGATGCAAGGAAAACTTTATTAATACGCAAGAAGAAAACTTAATAAAACAAGCAAGTAGAAAACTTAATAACGAAAATTAAATATAAAGAAAAAAGTAGAAAACTTAATAGGAAAATAAAATAGAAAGAAACAAGTAGAAAACTTAATAGGAATGCCTTTGAATTATGTCCTACAAGTCTCTTTCAGTAATCACACAATAAAAAGGGAACAACCTAAAAACATACTAAGAATATCGCATACAATACTGAAATTACATGCAAAGGAATAAATTAATCTAAAGGCATAAACACAAAACAATACATCAGTAAAGAAATCAGAAACAAATTCAAGAAACAAAACACAAGACAACTTAACACATATTCAAGGTGAAAAGAAGTAAAGAAAATAATAAATCTTTAATACATAACCTAAAACAATCTAACTTTAACTTCAATGTTAAATAAAACTATTATCTAACTATCTCACTCAAAACATAATTCAAATATTAACAAAACAGAACTGGAAACAATCTCAAAATACATAAAACACACTAAAAACAAAACTAAGGGCTGAATGACAGACTAAACTATGGGTCTGAAAGGGGTGGTTGAATGGCAATTTAAACAAGATGTCCAAATGATAGTCTGCACAGTTGAAATAATAAAAATTAACCTAAATGATCTAATCTTCAACTGAATCTGTGCAGATGCAGATCTAATGCATAAAGAAAATAAGTAAACTTAAGTATTAAGCAAATTTAACAGTTACATAGCCTTAAACAAATTCATAAACATAAGGAAAACACTGCATGTTAATAGACAAACTGGAATTTAAATTGCATAACTGATAACTTATAAGAGACAAGAAATAAACAAAACTGAATTCAAAATCAATCTATCTATTTGCTTGGAAATAAACTGAATAGTAAACTGGAAATAAAATGACTGAAAATATATTCAAAAGCAAACTATGCGCGCAATCTAGTTACTTAATTCTGGAAATAAAAATGCATTACAGAATACAAATAAGATAATAAAATTAACTACAACAGAAGAAAGAAATAAACAAGAAAAGAAATAAAACCTCTGGTTAATGAGAGGCCCTCTTAGCAATCAGGGGTGGTGCCTAGCTAACTTCTACTCAAATGCAATCTTCAACAGCAACACATACATCTCTTTATTCAGATGATGAAATAGAAATACAATGTACTCAAGAACAAACTAATGAATTCTTTCTAACTCTCTAACTTTCTAGCTCTAGCTAATTGAGGTCTCACACCGAGGCTAATTTATATCATAGTTTACAGAGATGAGCAAGTCGACTCTTTAGTGGTCGACTGCTCTCTAAATTTAGTCGATCATAAAGGCGTTTAACTAATCACATGCCAATGCATAGGATCTTCCCTTCTTCAGCGTGGTTCTGGTCTTCTTCACTGGATAGTGAACACACATGCTCCTTCTTCAGCGCACCAAGTTTTCAGATGTGGCGCACAACTCCTTCTTCAACACAAACGTGAACTGGTGGTGAACAGAGGAGAACACACAGTGATTTTTATAGAACGTAGGTTAAATTCATCAACACAATGCGTGGATTGTTAATGTGGTGGCAAGCGAAGGAGGTTGCAATATGGTGGATTATCTAGAACACGAGCTCCATTACCCAGACTCATGGATAGTAGGTCGTTTGCAGGATGTTTCACATTTTAATTGCCTAAAATTAATTCTCAACAGCGCGTAGTCTGGTTATCGATTTGGATGGAGAGTTGAACAGCAAGCTGGATCATGAGATGGATATGTTGGGCATCTATCTAGGGCAAATGAAGTGTCTGTTTGCTGGTGTGCTTTAGGACTACAGTCTACAACAACACGTTTCAACATCTAGAAAACTACCAGTGAGTTTCACGCAGCGGGCTGGATGACAAGCTGGACATCGAGCAGGACGTGATGTGTGCAAGGTAGGCTGAATGTGTTCTTGTTATTAGTTTGTCCCAAAAATATTGTAAAATATGCAAACAAATATATAAATTAATTAATACATCAAATGTGCTTTAACAATGTCAATTTTAATTAATAAAATCATAAAAATGATAATAATAAATAGATTTTATATAAACCTTAAATTCATACATACCTGAGCTGAATAGTGATCTGTGTGACATAAAATATATAGAAAGATAATAAAACATATGTTTAAATGAGTAATTTAATTTCTAAAAATGATAACAATTCTAGGATCAACATTCCCCCAAACCGAAGAAATTCCAGGTTCCACTGAGCAAAAAGAAAGATAACAGATCACACTGTCATTGCGAATTTTGAAACATGAGCCATCAACAGGCATATACATAAGTAAGTAAATTCATAAGGTTTAAAATTAATTCAACCATGTGCAAAGTAAAATTTTGGGCAGGTTGAACATATGACATGAAAAGTATAGATCACATTTATAATCAAGATATTTAGTCAATTATAGTTTGCATGCATGATTGGGTAAAAGGATAGGATTACCAAATAATAAAATGATAAGAAGAATTTCTAAGCATCCATATGAAGGTACAAATTATTTGCAAAAAAACAAAATTTGGTTAGCAAATTTTAATTATAAATACTAAAGTATTACAATGTTTTATTCAGATCATCATTTGGTATTTCATTTGGACCTTCTTTTGATTCTTCATATAGTTCTCCATATTGATTTTGTTGTAAAAATATGCTTCATGCTATAATCAAATTCCATTGCTTATATTATCTTGAAAAACACTTATCATTTGTCAAAGATAAATAGATTGATCATAAAAAGTGAAAACAATCTAATTTTTCCAAATCCATCTTCCCCCAAACCAAAGATATGGCGTGTCCTCAAGCCATAGAAGAGAGAAGAATTGAATGTTCCAAAAAAAATAAAAAATAAAGAGTTCTATCAGGTTGTTGATTATTTTGGAAAGAAAAGAAGAAAAACTAACTAACTAGTAAATGGAAATGATTCAGATATTTATAATCATGAAAAATATAAGAGTGCTTAAAAAGACCGTGTGAATGATAATAATTGAACCAAAAGAATGCCACAGGAAAAACTAGTCATATATGCCTCATTTTAAAGATATCCGGGCGTCACAAAATATTTAAGTGTACCCCGGAGTATGTGAGATTTATAGCTATGGGTCCCATTTCTAGGATAATAACATCCTAGGTATATCCTGAATTACATGGGCAGGGTCAAGCCCAACTTCAACCATTCTCAAATGACATGTTAAACAATTGGCCATAACATGTTTATTCATAAATTCTAAAAAAAATAATTTCTTCATATTATCATTGTTTTATTAACTATGTGCATAGTAGTGCATTAAGAAGATCTCTTTTACCAGGTATTGCCCCACTACCAGTAGGCCAATTCAGTACCCCGACGAGTTTACCTTGGTACCATGCATGCATAGTCCCGTTGCCAGTGAGCCTGTTCAGTACACCGACAGGTTTACTTGCATTTATCGAGCTTCCATGTTTTGATTTTTTACTTAGCATTGACCCACTACCAGCAAGCCTATTCAATACTCGGGTGGGTTTGGCTTGTATAATGATATTAAATATATGGAAGTCGATTGGTACTGGAGCGTGTTAAGTCCTGCTAAACAAATAATTCAATTATTTTCAAAATAAACTTATAATTAATTTCATAGATCATGTCAAAAAAGAATAACCTAAAGTTGTTATTTAACCTGACAGTCCTTCTTCTTCATAAAAGAAAAGTAATGTTCCCCACGGAAAAAAATTCCACTTACTCTTGAATTATCACCAAAATATTTGAGAAATAAGTTTTGACAAGAAGCATAAGATGAACTAGTAATCCCTACGTGTAAGATGAGAATGTCAAAAATATGATAATGAAAGTAGGTCTATCAAGTAACTATTAAAAAGAGTAAATCAGAAACATACATGTCTGAATCAAAATACCAAAAACCATATGATTCATGGAAGAACTGGTTAAGTATGATATACAAAGGGTTGTAAATTTTTAATTTCACTATAAGCTGAAAATTTCAAAAGTACCCCAAGAAAGGTTAAGATACCTGATAAGTATTTAACATACTTCCCTTGTCCAAGTAATACTTCATAAGCTGCTTATAGAGATATAATATTTGTAATCAAACTGCAAAACCACTTGTTAGATGATTCAATTTATTCATGATGACATAATAAAAAGAAAAAGAGTCTTGTGTAAACAATCTATTAGAAATGACTCTTATTTATTCAAAGAAACGAGCACATATTTATACATATACAAGTGATAATAACCCAAAATAATTATCAAGGATTAGGAGGAGGAGGAATAGCTTCCCCTTTAACTAATTCCATTTCATCTTGCCGCAAAACATTCTGTATAAAATCTTGTTTAGATATCGGTTAATGATAAAGTTTGAGTCTATGTCCATTTATTACAAAGGAAACTTCTAAGCCATCAATTGTTTTAATTTTTACTGACCCATTGTCAAAAGCTGTAACTACTTCGTATGGACACATCTAATGGGTGGTTAATTTTCCTTTAAAATTTTTAAACCGTGAGTCGAATAGTAGTTCCCAATCTTCAGTATTAAATTGCTTTTGTTTAATAAATTTATCATGCCATGTCTTTTGTTGATTCTGTATTAGCATGGTTCTTTGGAGTGCATCTTGTCTAATTTCATCTAACTCATTAATTTGCAATATTCGGTGTTTCTATTCTTCATCCAAATTCATGCCTAATTGTACTGCCATACAAAAGGTTTTAACTTGAAATTCAATAGGTAAAGGGACTTGTTTTCCATACATTAACTCATAGGGGGTATGTCAGGTAGTGTTTCTCCATGTTATCCTATAGGCCTATAAATCATCTGGGAGTCTATTTGCCCAGTCCTTATGATGTAAGTGAATGGTTTTAGTTAAAATGGCTTCTAATAATTTATTAGTTGATTCTACCTAACCATTAGCCTGAGGGTGATAAGGTGAAGATTTGAAATGTCAGATGCCATATTTCGTAGTAAGTTCTTTCATCAATTTAGAATTAAATTCAGTACCTTGATTTGTGACAATCTCTTTAGGTACACCAAACCGGGTGAATATTTCTTCATATATGAATTCTAACACTAATTTCTCTGTGGCTCTAAACAAAGCTTTAGCTTCTACCCATTTGGTGACATAGTCTATGCAAACTAGGATATATTTCTTTTTACGAGACATGGGAGAAATTGGTCCTACAAAATCAAGAGCCCATTTCTCAAAGGGTTCAATCATGACTTGGGGTTGTAAAGGCATTTGATCAGATGACGTAGGTCTACCCATTATTCGACAACTATCACATCCTTTGACATATTTGGCAGCATCTTTAAAAATTCTTGGCCAATAATAACTAGAATGTAAGACTTTGTATGTCATCCTCTTATCAGAAAATTATCCTCTACATGGTCCATCATGGCATGCATGATGGATGTCTATCATTCCATCCCCCCACATGCATCGTCGAATAATAAGATCTAGACCAATGCGAAAGAGATCGTTATCAACCCAAGAAAAATTGGAAATCTGAACTATAATACAACACTTCTCATGTGGGGACAAATGATTTGGTATTTTCCCAATTGCTAAATAATTGGCAATATCTGCGAACCAAGGGGTTTGAATAGATATAGAAAATAGATGTTGATCAGGAAAAGTGTCGTCAACTGGTTTAGTACCATCTTCATGTTGAATACAGGAAAGGAAATCTGCTACTAGATTTTCTTTACCAGGTCGGTCAATGACGGTAATGTTAAATTCTTGCAATAAAAGAAGCAACCAGGTCACTCTACCATTGGTAATTGGTTTATTCATGAGAAATCTAATCGCGGAGTTATCGGTATGCAAAAAAACTTCATAACCTGTAATATAATGATAAAACTTATTAATAGAATAAACTACTGCCAAGAATTATTTTTTAGTAAAAGTATAATTAAGTTTGGCAAGAGTCAAATTCTTACTAATAAAATAAATGGCATAAGGTGCTTGTCCTTCTTTTTGGCCAAGGACTCCTTCTATGGCCGTATCAGAGGCATCAGTAGATATGTGAAAAGGAAGGGACCAATCGGGACCCCTAAGTATTGGTGCCACTGATAGTTTAGCTTTTAGGATTTCAAAAGCATTTTAACAAGATTCTGTCCACTAGAATTCTGCATCATTTGTAAGCAACTTAAACATTGGTACAATTATTTTAGTGAAATTTTCAATAAAACGACGGTAATAGCCTGCATGACCAAGAAAGCTTCTTGCCTCTTTCTAATTCTTGGGAGAGGGAAGGCCAACAATTAATTCGATCTTCGCAGCGTCTACCTTAATTCCTTGGGAGGAAACATGGTGTCCTAAAACTATACCTTATGTCAATAACATTTTACATTTTTTGTGACTAAGGGGTAAATTCGTTTCTTGACATCAGATCAAGACCCTCTCGAGGTTATCAAGGGATTCTTGAAAAGTATTACCATAGGTCGTAAAGTCATCCATGTATCCTCCACATAGTCATGTATAAGATCGAAAAAAGATTCCTAAGACTTCTCGTTGGAAAGTGGCAGGTGCATTACATAATCCAAATGGAAAAAAATTATTGAGTGTATGTTCCCCAAGGGCATGTAAAAGCGGTATTTTCTTGATCTTCAGGTTCTATTAAAATATGGTTGTAATCACTATACCCGTCAAGAAAGGAAAAATATTGTTTACATGACAGAGTATCTAATACTTGATCAATAAAAGGTAAAGTAGTCTTGAAGTGTATCTTTGTTTAGCTCTCTAAAATCAACACAAATGTGTCGTTTACCTGTAACTTTATTTGGGACTAATACTAAAGGATATACCCATTTACTATCGGATATAGGATAGATGAAACCAGCAATGAGGTGTTTTTGTAATTCTTCTTTTAATATATCCTTTAGAGCAGGATTCATTCTCCTCTGTGGTTTCCTTACATGTGACATGCTTGGATCCATATAAATATGGTGAATACAGGTGTTAGGGTGTATACCCTTCATATCGGTGTATTCCCATGCAAATGCTCTGACTTTTTTATTAAGAATTTTAAGCAGTTGTGCTTGTTAGTTTTCACTTAATCTTGCGTTTATATGCAGAAATTTTTCAGGACCAACCTCACAAGGTATGGCATATGGTCCTATATTCTCTTTAATCATGAAGAAATAAGGTGTTTCTGTAAACATTGAGAGATCCATATTCTCTTGAAACTCATCTCCAAAAATTTAATCAAATTGAGCAAAAGACTGAGGAAAATCCATACAGGTTGTTAAAGAAACAAACTTGTTTAATACATTCTCAATGATCTGCTCTTGAAGTGCCAAGGAGAAATCACTAGGAAGGGAGAGATCATCAACGTATTCATCCCCAAAAGAACAATTTAACCCCCATGAGTTTTCTGTTATTGGTTGTGCTGGGGGGTATAAAATAAGTCTTTGTGTGGACAACCCATTGGAAATAGTAATCTCTCCATCCCTACATCCTATAAAAGCATTTGCAGTAGCTAACCATGGTATTCCCAAAATAATAGGATTCCCTTTAGAAGGATGCTTTGATTCTATGACCATCAAGTCGACAGGGTATTCCCATGAGGCTAATGATACAACAATGTCATCCAAGACTCCAACGGGTTTTACTATAGTATTATTTGCTAGTTCTAGGATGGAAGGAATAGGTCGAAGAAATTGTCCTAACTGTAAAAATTCTAAAACTGCAGTGGTTATCATGTTAATAGAAGATCCTAAATCGATTAATTTATTTTATATGGTAGTGTTGTTTATAATTACAGTCACTACTGGGGGTCCTGGATTTGTATAATTTTCAATCCAGGACTGGCCTGTCATACATTCAAACATATCTCCTATAACATGAATTGTAAGAGGGTGCTTTTGCTTCTTTCCTAGGTGTTTAATACATAGCCCCTTTATTACCTTACTATAGATTGGTATATCTTTGATAGCTTTTAATAGAGGGATTTTAATACAGATATTATTCAAAACGTTGTACTCCGGATGAACTACAGGTTTTTCTATTACTAGTCTTTCTGGAAATGGAGGAATTATTTTCTCCTGAATAGTTTCTTGTGGAGGATGGGTATGTACTGGAACCTTTGGAATGTTCACATCCTCCAAAATAACATCATTCACAGGTTCATTTGAATCTTCTTCTTCTTCATTTGGTTCCTGAATGATGACTGATGATTGGGCTTTATCATTCACAACTCTTCCTGATCGTAATTGAATTTCATGTACAGGTACAGTCAAAATAAGGTACGATGGAAGAGTTTGAAACTCAATGTTGTTAAGAGCTCGATTTGGTTTATTATTAGGGTTAGGTATTGGTTGTGCAGGTAATAATGTCGGTCAAGGAGGATTTGCATTCTGAAAGTGATGAGGTTGTTGTGTGATAAAAGGAACTGGAGGTACATATCTAGGCGACATTTACTGGAAATTTGTTTGATTTTGAGGATAAGGATGATTAGGTGTAGAGACAGGTTGTGGTTGATGATATGGTTTTCCTCTCCGTCCTGGAAACCAATATTGCTGTTGTGGAAATTGAGGAGGAGGGTATTGAAGTGGCAAATTCTACCAACTTGAATTATTCCATTGTTGAGGTGGTTGACATGGAGGATAATAGAGTGGAGGTTGCGGTGGAAAGTTCTGATATGTTGGTTGGTCTTTAGGTTTCCAAGGAGGCCTCCTAGATGTTTCAACTACATCCCCACTCTTATAGATGGCTTGCAACCCAGGTAAGGATGGGAAATTATTTGTTGGATGCTCTTCTGTACAGATGTGACATACATATATGTTGTTTAATGGAAATTCCCTTTGGGGATGTTTAGTTCTACACCTTAGACAAAAAATACTCATTGTTGCTCGTTCTTCATCCTACCTCTTCTTACCTTGTAAAGAATATAGTTGAGAACCCATTTCTCCTAAGATATCATTTTTTAAATTCTCCAACAGGTTTCCTAACTCTACTCTTGTAACTCCACTTGAACTAGGAACATTTCCTCTTACATTTCTAATAAAAGGCTCTTGAAAATTTTTCGCAACTTCCCCCCTTCTCCTAGAATAATTTTTACACATCTCACCGATTTGTGCAAATTTTTTATGAGGAATATCATCAGCTTCCATGAGATTAATACTTTCTAACAAGTCCTTGGAGATCCCCTTAAGAAACATTGTACGTATTGCATCTTCTCGAAGGTCACTATATTTTGATTTATGTAATGTATAAATGAACCTTTTGAGATAATCCTCCAGGATCTCGTCTTCAAGTTGTTGTATCTTGAATATATCATGTTGAGAGATCTTGGGTTTGCAATACTGTTGATATTTTCATACGAATGAATTTTTCATATCATCCCAAGTCCTGATAGTGAATTCCCCTAATCCCATGAACCATCTCAAGGCAGAATCTTTAGTGTAATGGGAAAGAGTTTTAGTTTGTGAGCATCTTGTAGATAATTACAGATCCTACAAAGGATATCAAACTTGAACAGGAATGTGTCTAGGTCCTCATTACTTTTTCCATAAAAAAGTAGGTAAGGAGGAAGGAGGGATGTTTTTCATAGTTACATTCTGCGTTATATCTAAAATATGGAACCCAGAGGTAGCCTCAGTTCGATTTACCCCTTCACCTTCTTCATTTATAACTTCATCATGATCTTCATTTTCTCCCTGTCTCTCCATATAAGATGGATTCTTAATGTAGATATACCTAGGAGGCTCCTTTTGAGGTGACAATGGGGTGTCCCAACATTCTTTTTTGGGAGAGATATTCCTCTGATCAACCGTGTTTTTATTGAATCCTAGAGGGATAGTAGGTTCTACTGTAGAAGTTTCAATTTGCGAAATGATTGGATCTACTGAGGTTCTAAAGAGAGATTTTACTTGGGTAGGATCAACAAAGTCAATGAAATTTGGGTCTCCTACTAGTGAAAATATTGTGTTAATTGGATTCAAAACTAGTGGAGGGATGGAGGTTTCTAATGGCCGATCCTCTTGAATTTCCTTAGGAATGAGGTCCTTAGGACCCCCTGCCAAGTTTCATTCTCCTTCTATGGCTTCCCCAGCAAGATATCATGAGAGAGTCTCCTTAGTTTCAGGGTAGAACTACTTCCTATAGGCGTCTTATGATACCTTTTTGGTGAGTTAATAGTTGGGGAAGTACATCCCCTACGGTAGTTAGTGGGGATTTATGATAAGTTTTCCAGTCTTAATAAAGCTACCCTAAGGATATCTAAGTATGCTCATGAAAAACTTTAAACTAAAGAAAACCTATGCTACTGTTGGTGTTGGATTTGGGGGTGCCTGTTATAATAGATGCGCGGTTTCTTACCTCTCGTCTTACCGCTCCCCCGCTACCAACCTATTGCTAAGATTCATAAAGAATTCTACTCTACCTTACAGGACAATTCCCCAGCAACAACGCCAAAAGTGTTGTGTGTTATAATGTCTAAATTAATTTACCTAATCTTTAATTATCGACCGGGGTTGGTAGGCTTAGAGTTGACAAAAAATATATGTGAAGGTAGAGGGGTTCTTATGGTTCCATGGAAATATTTTAACAAACAAAAGATTGAAAGATATTTCAAAATGAAAAACCGAGTCAAACTCCTAAGAATTCAACTATTAAGTCAATTAAACCGGGAGAAAATATTAAACTAAATAATTATAATTTATTAAACTGAAAATGATATTATTAACAACTAATGCTTAACTTGGAAACTAAGATGCAAGGAAAACCTAATTAATAAGCAAGTAGAAAACTTAATAAAACAAGTAAAGAGAAGCAAGCAGAAAACTTAATAAAGAAAATTAAATAGAAAGAAACAAGTAGAAAACTAAATAGAAAAATAAAATAGAAAGAAACAAGTAGAAAACTTGATAGGAATCTCTTTGAATTATGTCCTACAAGTCTCTTTCAGTAATCACACAATAAAAAAGGAACAACTTGAAAACATACTAAGGATATCACATACAATACTGAAATTACATGCAAAGGAATAAATTAATCTAAAGGCATAAACACAAAACAATACATCAGTAAAGAAATCAAAAACAAATTCAAGGAACAAAACACAAGACAACTTAACACATATTCGAGGTAAAAAGAAGTAATGAAAATAATAAAACTTTAATACATAACCTAAAACACTATAACTTTAACTTCAATGTTAAATAAAACTATTATTTAACTATCTCAGTCAAAACATAATTCAAACATTAACAAAACAGAACTGGAAGCAATCTCAAAATA
Organism: Pseudotsuga menziesii; assembly: GCA_001517045.1. NCBI lineage: Eukaryota > Viridiplantae > Streptophyta > Pinopsida > Pinales > Pinaceae > Pseudotsuga > Pseudotsuga menziesii. The sequence continues at coordinate 349,327 of LPNX010207270.1, forward strand.
CATAAAAAACAGTAAAAATGAAACTAAGGGTTGAATGACAGACTGAACTGTGGGTCTGAAAGGGGTGGTTGAATGGAAATTTAAACAGGCTGTCTGAAATACACTCTGCACAGTTAAAATAATAAAAATTAACCTAAATGATCTAATCTTCAACTGAATTTGCGCAGATGCATATCTAATGCATAAAGAAAATAAGTAGACCTAATTATTAAGCAAATTTAACAGTTACACAACCTTAAACAATTTCATAAACATAAGGAAAACATTGCATGTTAATAGACAAACTGGAATTTAAATTGCATAACTGATAACTTATAACTGACAAGAAGTAAACAGAACTGAATTCAAAAGCAATCTATATATTTGCTTGGAAATAAACTGAACAGTAAAATGGAAATAAAATGACTGAAAATAGATTCAAAAGCAAATGATGTGCGCAATCTAGTTACTTAATTCTAGAAATAAAAATGCATTACATAAAACAAATAATATAATAAAACTAACTACAACAGAAGAAATAAATAAAAAATAAAATAAAGAAAACCTCTAGTTGATGAGGGGCCCTCTCAACAATCAGGGTGGTGCCTAACTAACTTCTACTCAAATGCAATCTTCAACAACAACACATACAACTCTTTATTTAGATGATGAAATAGAAATACAATGTACTCAAGAACAAATTGATGAATTCTTTCTAACTCTCTGAATTTCTAGCTCTAGCTAACTGATCTCTCACACAAAGGCTGATTTATATCATAGTTTACAGAGATGAGCAAGTCGACCCTTTAGTGGTCGACTGCTCTCTAATTTTAGTCGATCATAAAGGAGTTTAACTAATCATTAGGATCTTCCCTTCTTCAGCATGGTTCTGGTCTTCTTCACTGGACAGTGAATGCACATGCTCCTTCTTTAGTGCAACAAGTTTTCAGATGTGGCACATGACTCCTTCTTCAACACAAACATGAACTAGTGGTGAACATAGGAGAACACATGGTGAGGTTTCTACAACTTAGGTTAAATGCATCAACACAACGCGTGGATTGTTAATGTGGTGGAAAACGAAGGAGGCTACAGGCTGGCAGATTATCTAGAACATGAGCTCCATTACCCAGATGCATGGATAGCAGTTCATTTGCAGGTTGTTTCACATTTTAATTACCTGAAATTAATTCTCAATAGCACGCAGTCTGGTTAGTGATTTTGACGAAGAGATGAACAGCAAGCTGGGTCGTGAGCTGGATATGCTAGGCGTCGATCTACAGATAACGAAATGTCTGTTTGCTGGCACGCTTCAGGACTACTGTCTACAGCAACATGTTTCAACATCTGGAAAACTACCAGCATTTTTCACACAACGGGCTGGATGATAGGCTGGACGTCAAGCGGGATGTGTTGTGCGCAAGGCAGGATGAATGCATTCTTGTTATTAATTTGTCCCAAAAAGATTGTAAAATCTACAAAAAATATATATAAATTAATTAATACATCAAATATGCTTTAATAATGTAAATTTTAATTAATAAAATCGTAAAAATTATAATAATAAATAGATTTCATATAAACCTTAAATTCATACATACCTGAGCCGAATAGTGATCTGCGTGACATAAAATATACAGAAAGATAATAAAACATATGTTTAAATGAGTAATTTAATTGCCAAAAATGATAACAATTCTAGGATCAACAGTCATAGTTAGCCACATAGCATTACTATTGGACAAGTTATTCAACAAAAGGTTGAGACTGCCCAAAATGGGTGGATGCATATGGCTGTAAGCTCTGGAGAATGCCAGGATGAAAAACTATTTGTAAGGCTACCAATATGTTTATGTTATTTAGTTTTTGAAATTTTTTTACTATTAGGCTCATTGATTATGTGAACTGCAAGTCAATTTTTTGTAAATAGGGAATTGGGTTATACCAATTCAGTTTCTCATCTCCTTGTGGGTTATGCAATGGGATGGGACTTGGAAATTGTTGTGCTAGGACAAGTAGATACAAAACTTGAACAATAGGAAGAGGAAAAGGTCCTTAATGCTCAAAATTTTGGAATGGAGGAGAATGCACCCTTGGTGAGCAGTGCAGAGGGTGTTGAAATACATGAGGAACCTATGGAAATTGGTGATACTCCTTCTAGTGAGGTTGTAACTAATGCTGCTAATCATATTAGTGGTATATCTAATAATCCCTAAAATGGGATCTCTGAGTTGGAAGACAATGGAAATATAAAATCTCTAGATTATGATAAAATGAGAATTGAATATAAGCATTTACATGTTCTTGAGTTCACATTAAAAAGACCTTGGGAAAATCGAAAAGCGGATAGCGATCTTGAAGACAGGCATGTTTTGAGACAATTAGGTGTTTCTGAATTTTCAAGGTAAAGAGTTTCCACCTTCACTACCACAGTTTATATTATTAGAGTACGAGCTTCATAAAATGGCGTAACATGAAGGGAATTCAGAATCTAATTTTCATCATCATTATTTTCATTTGGTGAGTGACGTTCTGTACTGTGTGGACTGCCTAACATTATTATAATAACTTTGTATTCTTAAAACTACTTTGTTGTATATGTATAACACAAGTGGTGTTAGAATAATCAACCCATAGTATTTACCCACTTAGACATTATTTCATTTATTTTGTCTTATTTGCCTAGTCCATGAGTCCCACCATGTGCAAGTTGTCAATTGCCTATCCATAGAGGTCAAACTTGCCATTATTGACTCATGGAGCGCTTTGGAAAGTCCTGGGAATCAAATATGCTTTATTCCTAGCCTCCTAGGTGCCCTTCTGCTTTTTCTGCTTTGTTGACTGCTTTTCCAGCTTTTAAAGCACATAAGGAAAGCTAGACTAGGTGAGGTGAACCTGTTTTATTCCCCTTTCATCCTCCACTCTTTCCTCCATGAAAAATCATGTATGAGCTGCCATTTGACCACTCTTTAACTTGCCCATGTGCCCTTGCTAATTCGTGGGGTCCTTGATAGATTTGGGATCAACTTTTTACACCTATGGGGGATTTGCCTATTTTGGGTAAGCCTGCTTTATGCTAGATTTGGATGCTTCCTTATGCATTCGATTTGCTCATGTATTCTATATATTCAGCAGCCTATGTTATTACAGGGTTGGCTATTGTACACTCAGTTAATATAATTTTGTGTTACAGCTCCATATTCAGTCTCCATTGTTGATAATTTGCATGATCAATTGTTAATTGCTGTGAGTGAAATTAATCTACTGCAGGCCTGAATTTCTACAAGTGGCAGCCAGTTTTCTAATTCCTTAGGTGATACCCTTCCACCTAATTCACTACCAAAAGGATATATGCATTTTAGCAGCCTTGAAAGTGAAAAAAATTGTCTTTACATGTTGCAGTTTATATTGAGAGAGTGGGATCATCAAAAGAAAGTGGGGGTACTCATCCATGCACAACCTGATGCCTGGGGGTAGTGATTCCTTTCTTGTCAGGCATTGTTCTCACTACTGTGAATGGGTGAACATTTTTCGTGTTTTTAACTTTTTATTCTCCATTGGAATTATTTTCAAAGTAAACTTATAATTTGTATTGGAGAATGATTTAAAAACATAGATATTGTAATATCAGATAGCCTAAAAATTAATTTTTTTTAGTCAATTTTATAGATTTTATGGACCAAACAAGTAGTTGAGGTTTAAATCCCCCAACACATAAGTGAATGGGGTCATAGTCAGCCACTTAACATTACTATTTTACAAGGAATTCAACAAAAGCTTGAGACTTCCCAAAACGGGTGGATATAGATGGATGTAACTTCTAGAGAATGTTAGGTTGAAAAAACTCTTCGTAAGGCTACCAATATGTCTCTGTTATTTAGTTTTTTGAATATTTTTACTATTAGGTTCATAAACTACATGAAATACATGTCACATTTTTGTAAATAGGGAATTGTGTTATACCAATTCAGTTCCTCATCTCCTTGTATATTATGCAATGGGATGGGAGTTGGAAATCGTTGTGTTGGGACAAACAGATGTAGAACTTAAACACTAGGAAGAGGAAAATGTCCTTTACACACAAAATTTTGGAAGGGAGAAGAACGCACCCTTGGTGAGAAGTGTAGAGGGTGTTTAAATCCATGAGTAACCTATGGAAACTAGTGATATTCCTTCTAGTGAGGTTGCAGCTAAGGTTGTTGATCTAATTGGTGTTATATATAACAAACCTGACAATGGGAACTCTGAGTTGGAATACAATGGATATATAGAAGCTATAGATAATGATAAAATGGGAATTGAATATAAAAATTTACCCATTATTGAGCTCACATTAAAGAGACACCATTAAAATGGAAAAGAGGATAGCGATCCTAAAGATAGGCATTTTTTGAGATAGACTGGTGTTTCTACATTTCCAAGGTAAAGAGTTTCCACCTGCACTTCCACAGTTAATTTTATTAAAGTATGAGCTTCATATCATGGTGTAACATGAAGGGAATTCTGACTCTAATCCACATCATCATCATTTTCATTTGGTGAGTGTTGTTTCATACTATGTGGACTTCCTAACATTAATATAACTTTGTATTTTTAAAACTACTTTGTTTTATATGTATAACACAAGTGGGAGACAATTTTATAATCCTTCAAGTGATACCTTATTGCTTAATTCACTACAAAAAGGATATATACATTTTGGTATCCTTGAAAGTGAAAGAAAAGGGTCATTACCACCAAGGATAAGTGACCAAAAAAATGAACCCTACACCAACAAGACCTTGATCTTATGGGTAAAAGGGTTATTCTCCCACCTTGATTGACACACCTTGGTCTTGTTGGTGTAGGGTTTGTTTTCCCACTTTGTTATGGCGCCTCTTGTTGACTTGTGATCTTATGGTGACCCTTGATTGGTCCTTATGATATTTCCCCCTCATAGTGTGGTACCTTAACCCTTTTGTTATGTTTGTTATGGGTGTGACCTTCTAGCAGCCCCAAATAACTCAGAGTATTCTTAAGAAAGTTCATATAGGTCACAGTTTAGTCTAGGAAGTGCTAAGAAGGTCACATTTCAGTTCAAGTAGAACAAAGAAGGTCATGGTTCAATTCAAGAAGACCCGAGAAGGTCACTGCTCAGTTTAGGAAGCACCATGAAGGTCACAACCCAGCTTAGAAGTCACGGTTCATACTTGAGTGGACTAATATATTTGCTACATTGTTTGAGTCTGCTAAGCTGTAAGAAATCCATGGGATTTGTATGGGATACAAACTGAGCTCTTGTTTGTGTGTGGAATTTCATCATTTCCTGATATTTTATGGACTGTTGCTTATTGGTCTGTTGCTCCAATAATTGGAGTTTCCTTACTTGTTGACTGGGTTACCTTGAATGTTATTGTAGTTTACTAAACCTATAATTGAATTTATTCTCTCTCTTAGGTATGTTGTTTTTCCCTGTAGTGACTTGTCTCTTAATAGACAATATCTTATCTAAAAAATATTCCTAAGTATAAGGAAGGCTTCAATGCTCTTAGTAGGTTATCTTATTTGTTTTCTTTGTACTTTGATTTAGATTTAATAATTTTTTTATTTATTGTCTTTGTATGCTTTCAACTTTAACACAAGAACCTTTGGGAGTGTTAAGGTTGAAAGAGATGAAAATTATGATTTAAACTTATCTTGTCTAGTTACAACAGCACTATTGTGTTTCTAGTATTGTTGTGTCATGGATTTTCATGGTTTATGTTTGTTTTGAGATGGTTTGTCATTGTTTATGTCTTTTTTCTTATTAGATATCTGCTACTAAGTTTAAATATCAAAATCTACTTGGCAGTTCTGGAAGTTGTAGTTGCATTGATGCCTATTTGTTAGGTGTTTGGATCCATCTCTCTAACTGTTGAACATACTTTAAATGTAGGAGAAGATATTTCTGTTTATATATTTAAATATTCAAATAATTATTTCCACAAGTGAAGAAGATGTATTCAATTTCTTTTATAATGTGATATTTTGTCCATGGCATGTTGTGCTATGTCCTCCATATGTTTTGTTGACAAATGCACGGTTGTTGTACAGGAATAAACACCTTATAACCAAAGGTTTGGGGTTACCAACATACTCATGAAACTTGCAGGCAATCGACTCTAGAGTATAGAAAAGGAAATAGGAGGATAGAAAAGACTCACCCGATACAAGACGGTTGATCCTAGCTTTGTCCTCTCGGCGCTCTTCTTCTCCTCCAAAGCTTTCTGGGATGCTTCTCCTTCACCTGTCAAGAGAAAATCCTCCAAGTGAAAGATGATACATGTATATAAAACAGGTTCAATAAATCATATACAGAGTTCTTAGTCATAAGTATTCATCAAACCATGATACATGAAATACATTCAAGACACATATGGAAGAAGGATTCTCTTTATTAACAATAATGAATGAGTTCAGATTACAACCCAATGCCTGAGACAAGGACTCCTCTGCAACCAAAGGATTCTGAGTTCCACTGCTCCAAAGACTTCTGAATAGAATCCACCAGCATAACTTTGCTCTCAAGTATATCTGATTAACACCCTCCCCAAGGCCTTTATTTATACTTGGTGAAATAACGCAGTTTTGAGGGTTGAGGAGGTTGAGACAGTTAAGGTGATTATGGTTAATGGCTTAACAAATATCAGATAATCGTGATTTATTATTTTTAATGTCGAAGGAAGGTGTACACGGGTATCAATACTGGAAACTCGTGTATGAAACGTGAGTTTCTCTAAGGGTAACCCACGTACAAATCTGTACGCGAGATGCAATAACCTATACTCGCGTACAACACGCGAGTTGCATATAGGAAGAGTCGCATACAGGACTTGACATATTTAAAATTAAAAATAACCAGCTGGATGGATGATAAATGTAGTTCATAATATGCCCATATATAGTGTTTTAGGCAACCCTCAATCCATAAATGTCCTTTTGTGTGCCAACATAAGGAATGTTGGCACTCAGACGAAGAGGTGCCATTCAGGTGGATAACAGATGCCCCCTAATGTGTGAGGTCAGAGGGAAACGATGGCCGAAATACATTATAATCTTTATCTTTGGAGAACTCAGAAATCCAATGGAGCAAAGATAGTACCTAAAACAAATACATAGTAATGTCATATACAAATTCATATTTGAGGATGCTATGTTCAATTTACTGGAACACTAGCTCCTTTACAATATTTGAGTACATCATATGATACGAGTATGAAACCATGTATATTACAAAGGTGGATCGAAGCCACAATATACAAGAATGATGAGTCTTCAAAGATTTGGAAGCTATGTACATGAATAGAACATAATCTTGTACAACTTAGTCCATAGGTGAGGAACTAAGGTCTTCATAAACTATCCCAAAGAACCAATACAATCCCAGCCATGTGAATAAAAGTAGGTTGAAGTCAAACATGGAAAGGATTCAACAGTTTGTCAATCAATAAGTAATAACTAACAACTGAAGCAAAGGAATTCACTATTGAGGGAAGTGAATCCTGAGGTACGATCGTCAAAACTCTAGGTCTTCGTCATCAGGAAGTACTGAAATGGAACCATGGTGTGATAAGGAAGGAAATAGATCCTCCAACGGATCACAAGAGTGACTAGGAACTGGGTAACAGAAGGGAAACACCATAGATAATATATATAACAATGATAGGATCAGGATAGAGATCAAACATTGGGTAAAGTCCTTGAACAATGAGCACGACACAGAGATGACCCAAGGCAGCAGTTAACTTATAGATAGAACAACTAGACTTATATGTCATGTAGGAGACATGATCAAATTCCCCAGGTATAACAAACAAGAGGAGGAGTAGGAAACTCAAAGTAATAGCTGAACAAAAAGTGATCACTGAAACATGGATATCGAAAAAGACAAAGAGTGCTATGTTCAAGGAGGACATGCTACCACTACTGAAAACAAGAGAAAAATTATTCCTTACCTTCCTTGTTAAATTTTAACGAGTCCAGGAAAGTTAACTCAGATCCCTCTTCATTTTTTAACAAGCTTGAAGAGACGGCAAAATAATGCTTGATAGTGTCACTGATTCGTGGATTTAATGAGCCCAAAATAGTACATGCTCAGCTGGTGTTTTAACATTTAGAGAGTCTAAAAAATCCAAAGAAGACTCCAGGGGGGTCCTTTTTCGTCCAATTTAGTCTCCTGAGGCCGAAAAAGTATAAAACATACCACAAAAGAACTCTCTTAACTTCCGTAGAAGAAAAGGTGAACCTTTTTCGTACTTAGTCAGAAAGGTCCGAAAGAGGTTAAATTACCACCTACCCAACGCTCCTTCCAAAACAGCATAAAATAGCTTGAGTTTTATGAGTGTGAAGGAAAGCAAGATCACTTGGAAAGATCCATTTGATTATGAGAAATGGGACTTACAACAATAAACTCATTGCTTTGTTCTTAAGTGTTTAACGAGCATGAAAAAGAAACAAAGTACACTCAGAATCTTTTTCATGTTTAGGTCCAGAGCACGAAAAAGAGAAAACTAAGCTCATACCTGGTGTTCCTTTTCCGTATATTTAGTCCCTCAGGTTCAGAAAAGTGATAAACCTATACCTGAGAATACTCTTCTCAATTCAAAAAGAAAAGAGAGCGATCCTTTCTCGTATTATTCTGCATGGTCCGAGAAAGAGATAACCTACCACCAATGCAAATGCCCATTCACATATTCTTAACGAGCTTGAACGAACGAGTTAACCCAGCAGTCAAGTTTGTTTTGAAGGAGTCAGACCTGGGCCTAAAGAAACTCCATAAGGGCAGGGAGTCCTATAAAGGGATAGCTTGTAAAAAGAGATTCAAAAGAAGCTCTATTTGGCGTGAAAAATAGCTAAGAGGATACCCCTGTACCTGAAACAGTTTTGGCATGAGTACCAAAGAAAAACATAGGCTTGAAAGGAAGATACTCATGAAAAAGGGGTCCTATCCACAGAAGAACAATGGTAAAAACAGGGAACTAATGGTTTATAATACCATAGTCTGTGGCAAAATGTTGAATGCTAAGGTTAATGTGGATTGAATAAAGATGCCAAAATGTATTGGAAATGAAAAAACCACCCTATTGGAGCAAAAACACTTGATAATGGTGAAAAACTTGTTTCAAAGCAAAAAAGAAATATGGTATTAGTTGATGGATTTCCAAACTATAGAAAAAACCCACTTAGAGAAATAAAAATTTCTATAAATAGTTGAAAATCAAAACAAAACTCACCATTTGAAATTTTTAACCATAAAAAGCAAGTTCTTCCCTCTACCTTTGTTCGATCGTTGTGGACAATCCAACCGACCAAATCAAATTCCGCAAGTTGTAGGTAAGCCTACACCTTGAGCTCTTCATTTTGATCCTAGCAATTATTAATTTAGAGTCTGAATTTCATGTTAAAAAGCATCCTGAAGCATGTCACGGCATGTACGCAGGTTTACAGTGTGAAGACTCGCGTACACGCATTTTGTACGTGATTTGCCTATATAGACAGTCACGTACAGTATGCGACATGTCTAACTAGATAGTCGCGTGTACTGCGTGAAGGATAAAAAGCTAAATCTGATCAAAAATTTTAGAATTTTTCTATGAAATTACTGAATCAAAGTACTTGTTTTGCTAGGTGAAAAAATGGTTCTAGAATGGAGGGAACGGGAGCATGAAATAATGGACCAAGCAGCGCTCCAAAGTGCACCCACTATACATGCATTGCAAACAAGTGGGCTACTAAAATTCTTTTGCACATCACCCATGCGGGCCAATGTCCGCCTGCTTGAGTTCATGATAAATTATTGGGATCATGATTTGGGGATGTTCAACCTACAGGGTGAAACCTTAGAGATTACTACTGAGGACATATATTTCATAACCGGTCTGTCATGTCGAGGAGCACCAGTTAACTTAGAGGGCACCGACCGGGGCAGTGACCCTTTAAGTGTCTAGAACTACATAGATGTGTTTTGCACACTGGGTACTCAAAAGAGAGGGAGTTGTGTCCCTATTGTACATATCCGTGACTTTACTCTACAGGTACTTGCGAGCACCATCGTGAGGATTTCAGGATCCTCTTCTTTACATTTGGCTACATGGAACCAAATGAGGCTAGCAGTAGACTATTTTCATGGTGGTCTCTATGATTGGTGTTCGGGAGTTGTCCCTATCATGAAGAGACAACTATCTGATTGCAAGAGAGGAAGGAAAAAAAGCTTTGGTTATGCGAGCATATTAGTTGCCTTCTTCTTTGAGAGAGCACCAGCATTGAGCCCTGCCATACCTCTACCGATCCGATCTCCACGTCAGTCGAGGCTGAGCAGGTGGGGAGACATCTTCCTCTGTCAAGGAGGAGGAGACACAGTACATAGTGTATATGATGATGATTTATATACCTGGTGGGAATGACAGCTACCGGCACTGGAGCAGTTTCCATATGCCAGCATGGACTTTCGAGGTGACCCAGACCTTGTCCTCCCTCCAGGAGGAGCATGGGGAGAGCTAGGTAAATCATTTTTAATTTTTATCATTTTTTAAATTTTTATGAATTTTAAAATGAGATATATATACATATGTACAAGTCTTAATCCTATAAAAGTGTCAAAATGCAGATATTGGACCGGTCCGCCCTGAGGGGCATCCACGCATGTTTGTTTGTCTTGTCATAGGCGAAGACCCAAGACTAATCAAGGTTCTATAGGGGAAGCTGGCCAGGCTAACCCAAAGAGTACCTACCTTACGGATAGAGCATATCTTGACTTCCATGCAGGAGTTCGTTGTTGGAGTTCCACCGGTCTGGTTATGTCTTTTCAAGCGAGTAGTCAGAGAGGTGCTTATGTATATAGAGGCTGTGGAGGCTGCCGAAGCCGAAGAGGCTGAGGAAGCCAGAGTACAGAGGGACCATGGGGACCAAGGTGGTCCAAGTGACCATGGTGGTCCTGCATAGATCTAGGACATTTTGATGGACTATGATCCACATTTTTGTATATGACAGGATCTGAGGATTAGACTTGACCTATCTATGGACAGATATTTTACATATATATATATTGTTGTTTTTGGCGGTTTATTTACAAATGTTTTTTATATGTGTGCTATATATATTTATGAAATGTGTGTTAGATGCCAATCTAAAATGTAATTAGCATATGCATCAGTTAATTGATTCTGATTTCGTGGAATGTGATTGAATATAATAACTTCAAAATTTCTTTCCAGTAACCGAATTTGCATGAGCTAACATAATAGAATAGGATTTCGTACATGATAAGATCGATTGAGCTGGGAGACCACTAGCTGAGAGTCTAGACAAAATTCAAGTTGGGTGATACCACATGACAAAGATCCCATAGGAAGTCAATTACAGCCCTATATTCAGCAACATTATTAGAAGCAGGACCTAAACAAGAGCCTCCCGCGGAAACAAGCTGTCCTGAGGGAGAGTAAATAACCCATGCTGCTAAAGCTAGGTTACAAGTGTGATGTCTGGCACCATCAACGAACCCTATATACCCTTCAGAAGACATCTGCAACAAACAGCAGATAATATAAAAAACAAAACCGACAACCTAATGTACATAAAAATACATACAATAAAAATACAGGAAAAAGTGCTAATCCTAAGCATAGTACGTCTTCAAGTAGAGCCTATTTCTAGGCTCAGACAGCTTATTCCCATCAATATCAACTAACTCATATGCACCCTTCTTTAAAACTTTCGACACGACATAAGGTCCTAACCACATGGCCTTGAATTTTCCTGCCCACAGGGGTTCTTTGTCTTGGTCCCAAAGCAAGACAAGTTCCCCTTCAGAGAAAACCTGAGGTTTAACCGATTTATCATACTGAGTTTTGACCCTATTTTTATGAGCTTGATTAGCGGTCAGCGCATCTCTACGTTGTTCATCCAAGTGTTCTAAATGTACCAGAAATTCTTCAAGCTCCATCATATCAGGTAACACATGAATATCTATCTTTAAAGATGGGATTTCACACTCAATCGGAGTAACTTCTTCCACTCCATGAACGAGTTGGAAAGGGGAGAAAACCATAGCAGTTTTTACATTGGTTCGGTAGGCCCAAAGAGTAGAATATAGCATGATGTGCCAGTTAGAATGGGCTGCGTCAATTGTACGTTTAAGGATAGTTTTTAAAGTTTTGTTGACAGCCTCAACCTGACCATTTGCTTGCGGATAGTACGAAGATGAATGTTCTTGTCTGAATCTGAGCATAGTAGTCAGGTCCATCATCATGTTATTTTTAAAATGACTGCCATGGTCAGTGACAATCACTTTGGGTATACCAAATCGTGCTATAATCTGATTGAATACAAAGAAAGCTGTTGTTTCCCCATCGGCTTTAAAAGTAGGCATTGCCTCTTCCCATTTCATAAAATAGTCAATAGCAACAATGATGTATTTATGCCCCCCAGCCGAGGCTGGGTTGCATGTCACGTAATCAATCCCCCATTTCATGAAGGGGCCTACTGAGACAACGGGAAATAATGGAGTAGGATGTGACTGCATTTTCCTGGTGTAAAGCTGACACGGATGACAGTGCTTCACTACTTCCACACAATCTTTAAAGATCGTGGGCCAGAAATAACCAGCACGTAATATCTTCTGGGTTGTTGCTAACCCAGATAAATGACCCCCACACGCTCCACTATGGGAATCATTTAGGACAATCTCCGCTTCCTCATGGGTAAGGCAACGATGTAATATGGAATCTACCCCTCTTCGATATAATGTATCTCCTATGATGAGGTAGTTCTTTGCATGAAGGCGTAATTTACGTCGTTCCTCACTTGAGGAAGCTGCAGGATACTTCAAAGTCTGGAGATATATAAGAATATCTCCATACCAAGGATCAGAGGTGGATATCAAGAAGATGTGCTCATCTAGGAATGAGTCATCTTCAACAGCTACATCTTCTTCAGTAGGAAATTTTGCTGTAAGTTCAGCAAAAACTAAGGATTTCTTAGACTTAGCGGACTGGAAATCCAAGTCAAACTCTTGGAGAATGACTATCCATTTGTTAAATTTTCCCCCAACAATCCGTCGGGATAAAACATATTGAAACGGATTCACATCCACCATTACTGCGGTGGTCCTTAGCAAAATGTAGTGACGTAACCTTTGAACAGCATAAACGGCTGCTAAGGATAATTTCTCAACGTGGGAGTATCTAAGTTCAGGTCTGGCCAAAGCATGGCTAAGATAATAAATGACATGCTCTACAATCTTATCGTCCACCTGGACTAGTACTACCCCAATGGTCGACTCAGACGCAGCCAAATATAATATAAAATCCCTAGAATAATCTGGTGGACGCAATAAAGGTGCTGACAACAAAGCTTTTTTCAATGCCTCGAAAGCAAGTTGTGTGGTTTCATCCCATATAAATGGGGTGTCCTGTTTGAGCAAGCGCATGAAACCCTTAGTAATCTTGGCATAGTTAACAATAAAACGTCAAAGAAAATTAGGCTTTCCTTGCAGGATTTTAAGTTACCTGATAGAACAAGGAGGAGGCATATTTACAATGGCCTCAACTTTCAATGGATCCACCTGGATGCCTCTACTAGAGACAATGAACCTGAGCAATATTCCTGACTCAACATAGAATACACACTTGTGGGGATTCAAGCAGATTTTATAATATCTACATCTCTCAAATATCAACCATAAATGATCTGGATGTTGAATCCTCTTACGAGAATGTGCAGGTAGATCGTCAAGGTATGGTTCGACAATGGCTTTAATATCATGGAAAGCAAAGTTCATAGCCCGTTGAAAGGTTTCCCCAACATTTTTCAATCCAAAGGGATTTTTCTTGTATGCGAAGGTACCCCAAGGACAAATGAAAGAAGTTTTATGTTGTTCTTCCATTTTTTTTTGAATTTGATTGTATCCAGAGAAACCATCCATAAATGAGAACACCTCACTTCCCGCACAAGCATCTATGATCTGGTCTATAAATGGCGTGGGATAGTTGTCCTTAGGACAGGATTTATTGAGGTCTCTAAAGTCTGTACAGACGCAAATAGTCCCTTGCTTCTTATCAATAGGAACAGGGTTGGATACCCATTCAGTCAAAGCTATGGGATAGATAAAACCAGCTTTCAACAGCTTTTCAACTTCAGCCTTCACAGCCGCCGCTTTGCATGGGTTAACAAGTCTTAACTTTTGCCGAATTGGTTTAGCATTAGGATATGTTCGGATTTCATGTTCAACAATCGATGGATCTATGCCTAGCATCTCCTCATATGACCAAGAAAAGACATCGTGGAATTCCTTAAACAGGGCAGTATAGATGGAAATCTCTTTAGGAGAGCAATTTGCACCTATATATATGTTTTCCATGACATCAGGGTTTATAGAGATGTTAATAGGTATGGTGGCAGAAATATTTCCATATTCCCCTCAGCAAAAATTTCTTTCCTAGGTAAGGGATTGATAGATATATCAACATCTTCTGACAATCTCAACCGAAACTCTTGATTTTCTTCTGCTTAGTTCTGGAAGAAAATAGGAACGATGATGAAGATCCTCACAAATCTTACCACGTCCGCTCATGGCTTCCAAAATGGATTCGTCAGAAGGTAAAACCATGTCTAAACAATCTATAGAGTGCAAATATTTTTCCGCCCATGCAGGCAAATAGACTTCTTCCAGATCTTTCGATACTGTTAAAGGATCTAGAATGGGATCAACAGTGGCTTGTGTGATATCTTGATAAGCTATCTCCACTGCTGATAAGGGAATTTTTGGTTCATGGGGGCATGGGAGAACCCAAGGATCAGTCCTATCGACAACCGTAGCTATGGACTTCCCCACACTGGTAGAACCAATATAATTAACTGGGGCTGGAAGATCAAACATGCCCATCAGTGATGTGTACATTCTAGCCCCCAAGCTCTGTGTAGCAGGTTTGACCTGATCAACCAATGGCACAGCGGACTCATTAGAATCTAAACGACCTTTTCAAGTATAATCAAGTTGATCAATAGTAACCAACTTTCCCTCATGTGGAAAAACCACTACAAAAAAAATGGTCGACGCAATAGCGAACATTGCATAAGTCCAATTCCTTCCCAGAAGCAGATTGTAGTCCAAAGGAGCATCAATCACTTCTACCTCAATAGAAACTGCTTTGCCTGCCAACTTAATTTCAAAATCCAGCAGGATACCATGTGGATGGAAGGACCTTCCATCAAAATCAGTAAGCAAAGTGTTCAATGGGACCAGCTCTGGGGATCCAAGAGCTTTCCAACAGGTCAAGGACATAACACATGTAGAAGCACCCTCATCAACAACTACCCTTCCAATGGTATTTCCACTATGGATGACATCTATTGATAAGGCTACATGGTAAGGTAGGTGAATTTTAACATCAGACAAATGAAATTTCACCATGAGACTCGAGGAATCCATGCTTCCTAAAGCTGCTAAGAGGGAATCCCGCTGGGCAGGACAACTCTGTAACACCTCTAAAGCTGACATTGCACACATGGTTTGAGATAAATCTTCAACCATGGATTAGTTTGAAGCAGCCCTAGCATTGGGGTTATGCAAGGTCTTCTTGAAGACACCTTTCGGTATCTTTGGCATAGTTTCAGCAGGCTTCTCTATTGTGAGAGGGTTAGAAGTTTCACCTACAGCTTTACCCTTCTTAGGAGTCTCTTTCTCATAATTTTTGTTCCTTGTCTGCAACAAAGTTGAAGATTGAACCATGTTGATATAGTTTGGGTCAGGGTCACTTTGAGTGCCCCTTTCTACATTAGAAGCTGAATCAGAGTTCTGTCCTTGGGGAAAAGGATCCTTCAGGACAGCCGGTTGTTGAGCTTTAAGCAGCTTCTGGGCTTGATCCATAAGGGGACAAAGGTGAGTAAGGTGGTCCTCGTGGCACAACTTACATGGAAAATTGACCTTCTTCTTTTCTTTCTTTCCCCCATCAGCATTGTTCGCGGGATTTTGCTTGTTTTGGTTTCCCTCTCCCTTCTTTCCTATCTTTTTCTTCCCGCTGGGATGTTGATTGCCCTTCTGAGAGGTTTGTGCAAAAACATTTGCACTTTGGGGGGAGGGGGTAGCCTTTGCTGCCTCTGCTGTAGACTCCTTGACGGACAACTGATGAAGTTGCTTAGCTAAATATTCTACGGTGGGAGAGTTAACGGACCCAACCACACCATTGGCATGGGGTCCAAGCTTAGGATTCGCTGCATTGTACGAAGGCCTCAGTGCCTCAGGGATAATCTCATACAAGATACCAAATTGTGAATAAATCAAATCCAGTTGCTGGGCCCTGAGAATGGCTTCTTCTTCATTTGTCACTCCTGAGGTGGATACGTCCTTAGATATGTAGGGTAATAGGGATTTAAGGAACCACCCTAGAAGAAATTCAGGAGGGATAGTGGATTTTATAAGGCTATTTCGCCTCCTCCACTCTTGGATGTGATCTGAGATGTGGGTAGCCTTGTTCTGCCTAAAGGTAGACAACAAGGATGTTCCGAAATCATATCGGACCGGAAGCTGAAAGTGGCTAAGAAATGCACTAGCCAAGTCCCATAAACTACTGAAAGCAGCAAAAGGCAATTCAATATACCATTTTTCTGCGGTACCTGTTAAGGTTCTCTGGAACAACCTCAACCTAACTGAATCTTCATTCAGCGAATTCGAAGAACAACATAAATGGAATGTGGTGGCATGAGCCCCAGGATCTTCACCAACTTTGCCCTCAAAATTTAGGGATTTCTGATGGCAATTTGGTGGGAACAGGTGGCCACAAGGGGTCATGCCTGACCGGGTCATTCATCAATTTTGACAAATATGGGAAATTTAAGGTTGCTAGGAATGGAAGTTTGGGTCGAACCGGGGCAGTAAATGTGCCAGACTGGGGATTAGAGAGACCTGCCCCCGAATGCCCATAGGTAAAAGTGGGGTTGCCCCTTGCCACCGGTTGTGAAGTGGGTAGATTACTCTAAAATGGATTCCATCTGTAAACCACAGGATTGTGTGTGGGAGGTGCAGTATAAGAAGTTCGGGCCGTCCCCATAGAAACATGGGTATGAAAGATAGGAGCCGATATCCCTCTGCTAAACAACGAAAAGGGAGAGCTCATAAACGGAACTGAAATTGGAGTTTGGAAACTTTTCCCATAAGAGGTATTGTTCCCAAACTGCACTCCTACATAGGAAGGTGATGGCCCTACGTATGGAGTGGATGGGGGAATGTGCCCCCCATTCCAAGGAAATCCTTGGACGAATGCCGAGAATCCTACCGGACCACTCTGGGTAGTATATGGAAAGTAAGAAGGAATAGTAGGTATACTAGGGATCCCAGTAACCATGTCACCAGAAGTACCTGCTAGGTTTGAGTGAACCGATGGTTGAACCACCCGGCTCGCTGGAGTCAAAGGTGTAGAAGGTATACTAGATCTAGGAGCACTTACTGAGGGAGGTAGTACCCCTTCAACCGGAATGGCTGAGGTGAACACAAAAGAAATTTCTCCTGCAAAAGACATAATCCTACCCACAGGGACACCTAAAACAGGTGAATCAAAAGGTCTAACCTGAACGATCACAGGATTGTTTAAATCAGTCAAGGGTGTATTAAAGTTTCTCGCAAACTCGTCAGTCTGCAAGTCTTCTATCTCAACTATATCAAGATCAAAATGGTTAGCTGTAAGTTTGGTTCACCTAGAACTTCACTTATCCCTACCGGTTCAAATGAACCGTCTGTGTCCAATCTCCACCTTTGGGGTGGAGGTGGAGGCTCCAATGTGACGAGAGGAGGAAGGTTTCTCAACCTTCTTGACCTTCTAATAGGTTGGTCCTCCACAATTGAAAATTTGTCAAATCAAACCCTAAGGCCAACTAAACACAGGCAAAACCACAGAGCATACACTATAAAAATCCTAACGCCTCAAACAATCAATCAAGGGTGAAAGATGTACTTTCCCAAAGAAAGTTGAAGAACGATTACTTGGCGTCCTTGAAGTGGTTCTTAGGCACAAGCGGAGGAATCACCCAACCACCCTCCTACACTTACAACAAGGGTTACCTTCCAAGCCCATCCAAGGTGAACCAGAAATAGCCTTCTGGTTTACCTAGGTGTGAACCCTAAATGTCAAGAGACTAAAGGCTACCTTAGCTATACCAATAGTCTGGGGGGACAGTCGCAAGCCTGACTCGTATGCATGGGAAGGGTAGCTGAGCCCGAAACTCTGTCTAGGAAAGAATCCCTAGATGTGTAAAAGTCCTGATTTATGTTTTGACAAGGAATCAGAGGGTTATCTCCTTAGTCCAATGCCTCCATGCGGCCTCGTGCTTGACTCCCGTTTGAGAGGAGCTTCCCAGATACAATTGATAAAGTCAAGGATTTACCTAAAGAAAGGTCCACTACATCTGAATTTTAAAACTTATGGGAAGTTTACACTTCCTATCCCACAAATCTAGCCTAAGCTAGTAGGTGAAAGGCCCCTAAAAACAAAAGTTACTAGTAAATTTTAATTATTGCGTTCATTTTAAAGGGTTGGTTCTTACTCAAAAGGAAATGGAGTGATGAACTATGGTTTTTTTCGACTCGATAAGAAATAAAAAAAGTAAAGGTTTATTTTTTCAAAGCAAATTACCACTATTAAAGAAAACTTCTTTTTCTTTTTGTAAATATATATTGATGAACAAATGCAAGCGATAAAAAGAAACTAAGCCTATGTTTTTTGTAGTTTTTGAGATTATATTTTAAAATTGAAATGAAAACTACTTATGCAAAAGCTTAACAATGTTTTTCTTTTCACTTTTTAAAATGCTCAAACTCTACCATGCACCTAAAATGCACTAAACTTGAATATACATGGATCTAATCAACTGTATAAAATAAACAAACTGAAGTAAACAGGTCAAAAGAACCAAGAATCAACCAACAAAGGGAGACCGAGAACCCTAGCTTGGGTGCACACAATGACAAAAGATCACTGTAAACTCATAAAGGTAAGTGAGAAACCAACCACTATAAAAAAGATAGACTGGAAAAACAATGCCCAAAACCTGGATCACTGATCCGCACAGAGACACTTCACCTTCTAATCCAAACAGGCCAAGCTACTTCAACATGCAAACAGAAGACAATCCAAACAAAAGAAACCCAAGGGCTTTATGAAAAAGCACAAAGTGTGGTCACCAAGGTCTTCAGAAAAACAACACAGTATCCATAAAGAAAGGAAACTAACAAACATGAATTACACAAAGAGAGGGACAAGCAAACCCTATCCTAAAAATCCCTATTTCCAGGATTGTAAGCGACTGTGTAGAAGGGAAACTCGCGTACTGTACGCGACTATCCAAGAGAGCAACCCGCGTATGCAGACCTCTGTACGTGACTGTGTAGCAGAGCAACCCGCGTACAGGTACAAAATTTTTCTCAAAAAATAAGAAAAATCCACAAGGCTTTCAAACACTGTGATAAGGACAAACCAGGATAAAATACCACACACAAACTTCAAGGAAAAGACTGGTCAGGGGTGACAGAAACAACCTACAGCAGTCTAGGCTCCCCAGCGGAGTCACCAGTTCTATTGTACAGGAATAAACACCTTATAACCGAAGGTATGGGGTTACCAACATACTCATGAAACTTGCAGGCAATCGACTCTAGAGTACAGAAAAGGAAATAGGAGGATAGAAAAGACTCACCCGATATAAGATGGTTGATCCTAGCTTTGTCCTCTTCCACTCTGCTTCTCCTCCAAAGATTTCTGGGATGCTTCTCCTTCACCTGTCAAGAGCAAATCATCCAAGTGCAAGATGATACATGTATATAAAATAGGTTAGATAAATCATATACAGAGTTCTTAATAATAAATATTCATCAAACCATGATACATGAAAGACATTCAAGACACATATGGAAGAAGGATTCTCTTTATTAACAATAATGAATGAGTTCAGATTATAACCCAATGCCTGAGACAAGGACTCTTCTGCATCCAAAGGATTCTAAGTTCCACTGCTCCAAAGACTTCTGAATAGACTCCACCAGCATAACTTTGCTCTCAAGTATATCTGTTTAACACCCTCCCCAAGGCCTTTATTTATACTTGGTGAAATAAGGCAGTTTCGAGGGTTGAGGAGGTTGAGATAGTTAAGGTAATTATGGTTAATGGCTTAACAAATCTCAGATAATCGTGATTTATTATTTTTAATGTCGAAGGAAGGTGTACGCGGTTATCAATACTGGAAACTTGCATATGACACGCAAGTTGCTCTAAGGGTAACCCACGTACAAATCTGTACGCGAGATGCAATAACCTATACTCGCGTACAACACGCGAGTTGCATATAGGAAGAGTCGCATACAGGACTTGACATATTTAAAAGTAAAAATAACTAGCTGGATGGATGATAAATGTAGTTCATAATATTCCCATCTATAGTGTTTTAGGCAACCCTCAATCCATAACTATCCTTTTGTGTGCCAACATAAGGAATGTCGACACTCGGACGGAGAGGTGCCATTCAGGTGGATAACAACGGTTATGTAATTAGATGTGTATATGAACATCAGGATCAAAAGTTATGGCCTTTGTAACTCTACTGCATTTGGAACAAGAAAGAGGGATAACAGACCTGGATGTGTATGGGGGGGATGTAAACTTTGATCGTATAAGAAACACATATAATTCAAGCATATCAGGTGATGTTATTTGGATATTCTTCTCTATTTTTATAAACTAGTAATGCATTATCTTATATATAGTTCATGTTTTTCCATATAATGTTATTGTTGAATTTAAAATCTAGACATCTTTTTGGTTTTATAGATTCTTGTTTCCTTATCTCCAAGTCTTTTGCTTGGTATAATATTTTACCATATCTCATGTGCTCCTTTAATATACACCAAGAGAACAAGTTTAAAAAATGTTAGATAACTTTCATCCTTCTTTTAGGTGGAAACATATGGCACCTGATTATTGAAGCTTGTATTGATAGAATATTGGTTTATTCATCAGCATAGTTTTGTCCAGGCTATACATGAGAACCAATAAACCTTTTACCTCCGTCAAATTCAGTTCAAGTGTCTCCTTGGGCTGCATTTATGGAAGGATCTACACTCATACTTTCACTTAGAAATATTCTTATTGAAACACCTTCTTTGAGGTATTTTCGGGTCCTAATTCAAGGTATTTCCAAGTATTTTGGTGCAAACTTTGTTTTTGGCAGGAAAATGTTGCAACTTTAATATAACAGCGTATTTTTTAATAAGTTTAAGGTCATAGCTATAAACTTAAGGTTTTTAGTATAACCTTTTGCCATAGATCCGGAGTTAATATAGATCTATGCTAGTTATATATTGGAAATAGCCATGTATCAAGAAATGCAAGTATTATAGAAACTTCAAGGGTACTAGCTCAATGGAAGAGTACCTGCCTTACAGGAAGGAGATTGGTGGTTCGATTCCTCCATACCCTATGTACAGAAAACAATGATTATTTGCATATAAAATTACTAAAAAGGCTAAATCATTGAGCAAAAAATCATAGATAAGTGACCAACAAATGGGAGGTAAGCAACCAAACAAATGACCAAAATTCACATATAAACAACCAAATGTCAGTTTTGATGGCTAATTTTCAGTCTCTTATCACGTGACAAAAAATGTGGTCACATTTAGTTTGGTCATTTATAGTTGTCTTGTGGTCATTAATTTGGTCATATTCTTGGTCATTAATTTGGTTGAATATTTGGTCATTAATTATGACAATTAATGACTAAATATGTGACCAAATATATGGCCAAATTAATGACTAGACGACAAGCTATAAATGACCAAACTAAATAGGACCACATTTTTGGTTGCATGATAAGAGACCGAAAATTAGGCACTAGTGATTGCCAAATCAAAAGTGGTCATTTATATGTGGATTTTGGTCATTTTTTGGTCACTTATCTTTCATTATTGTGTACTAGTCCTTTCATAATATATTTTATTACGGAAAGTATTTTTTCTAGAGACAACCACTAATTACTCCATGTTTTGGTTTTTACTTATATATCCTAAGTTAGCCACTTCTAATCTTTTTTACCATAGGAACTAGTGTTTAAATCAAAACTTGTGTATTTCATGCCATCATCAAAGGGATACATATTATATGGTAACACTATCTTAATGACTTTATTATTCCTAATTGGTTCAAATATATGTGAATTGATGGATATTACACACCATTTCCGTAGTAGTTCCAAATAGTATGACTGCTTGATCATATTCCTTAGCATTATTTACACTCCCATTGCCAAAAGTTATTGTGTCATCTGGAAAAAGGGAAAGTTAATGATAAGTATCTAGTGATTTGGATTATATTCATTCCCCTTGTACCTTTTATATGACATATGTATAGGTGATCCATTTGTCTGTCAATAGGAAGAGGAATGTATATAGATGACAACATTGTCTCATCCCTCTTGAAGAGTTAATTTTTTTTAAGGAAAATCATTTATTAGTACAAAAAAGGAGACTAAGGAAAGACAAGACTCAATCCATTTTATGAGTGTAATCTTGAAGCATGTTGGCTCACTTCGACTAACCCTTGTTCAATCTTCCCGCCCAACCAACAAAACCCAAAGCATAGGCCCAACAGAGCATAACCCCGTCGACAACACCTATGATGCAAGTGAAGTCTCACCCAAGATAACTATAAGGTCTGTAGGAACTAGGATTTTGTAGTGATAGAAGGGGATATCTTTATGGATGAACTTGATACACTACCCAATGATGCATATAGGTGAACAATCATTGATAGATAACAACAACATATGAAAACATAACATATCTAAGTCACATCTACCAACATTTTGAGCACTACTATTCCATTTGAACATAAACATTATCAGTCACAACATATCAAAAATCCTCATCCATAAAACAAACATACACCATTTGACCTAGAGAATTTAATGTGTAAACCCATACAGGAAAAAACCACAAAAGCACTCTTCATCTTGCATAAGTCGTGTTTGAATGCTTTGGTATGCGCACACAACCTACAGACATCTCCCCAAATAACCTTTACATTACATCCATGCACACAACTTGCATATCAGCATTACATTCCCTTCATGACTCTTATTCACTCTTTTCTCTACAACCTACAACATACTTCTTCATATCTCACTCTCGACTGCCTCTCTCTTATTTTCCTTCTGAAAAAAACATAGAAACCACTATATACCAACCCTTTTACATTTTTATAGGATCTAACGACCGATTTCACATCCCGCACCCACTACCCATAAGTGGACAAATTTTCTAACTAATTTTCTATGGGAATATAATAAACCCACTTCATAACTTAGGATAAAATATATAATCAATTTTTATTAATTTCCTACCCTCTAGCCTAGATAGTTGGCATCCACTTGAACTACATGGTCAACACTTTCCATATATATACCCCAGGAACACTTTAATCCCGATTCTGAGTTGATCCTGCCCACTTTATTGACTGCTAGAATTAGTAAATGTGCTTTCCTGCAAATTCTGTCTTTTACTACTTTATTCCAGCTTTACTATGGATAAGGTAAAGCTAGTCAACTAGGAAACTGCTTGATTTTGTTTCCAACCCATCCTCCATTATTTTTCTCCATATTCCAAGATTATAAAGTATTACCATAACTTTTCATTACTCACTCATGCTTTAGCTAATTCGTGAGGTCCTTGATAGATTAGGAAAGTGCTTTAGCCACCTATGGGGGTTTATCATATTTAGTAAGTTTGATTTATGAGCTATGAATGAGTTGTCTTCCATAAAAAAAAAATATGTTTTATAAGGATGTATTACCAATGTTATAATATCAATTATCATTTATTGATGATTCATTAATGTGTGTTCATTAATTATTGGTCTTCTCTCCTTATGCTAATTCTCTACAATTCCCAATGAGGTTAATTGTGTGCTTAGATTCTTAGCTTGTTTATGGAATTCTCGTTTCCATCAAGGATTTATAATTATATCATGGTATAATAGTTTTGGGATATCATCAATTAATTCTCCTTTTCATATTTACAGGTTTATTTTGCAGGTGCAACAACTTCAATATGGATTTGAAAGTTCCTTTACTATCTCCTTTCAACTATGCTTATTGGAAGCCCAATATGAGTGCATATTTGAAGAGGCAATGTATCTTTGATGTCTCGATTGATGCTTTGAGTGAACCTGAGTCTTATGAAGAAAATATTGAATTGATAAATAATTGTGATAGAGCTCATGGAATTATGTGTCTAGCAATGTCTCCAGAGATACATCATCTCATAGATTCTGTTGAATATCCATTTGAGCTTTGGAACAATTTGGAAAAATATTTTGGTATGTAGGAAGTAGAAGATGAAGAAAGGAGAGAACCCAACATCTCCTCATGTGGTCTCTCTCAAGATGTATTGGCCTATACATTATCTAATGAAGTTATTTATAATGAATAATTTTCTCATACAATTCTTGTTGCTACTATTCTCTTTCATTCAAATTCTTCCTCCTTCAATCAAGAAGCAAATATTGAAGAGCCATCTTTTTATGTATCTCTTGAAGTTCAAGATCATGATTTATCTTATTGTGATGTTGATAATGAAAAATAAGTTACTAATGGAGTTTTTATTTATATTGATGAATATTCACTCACACATTCATTGTTCTTCATGTCTTCTATCATAGATTCTAAGATCTATGTGCCATATCCTTCACACTTTGTGCATACCTCTCTCTTTGCTGGTGCACAACGCAGTGACTTATTGGATGGTTTCTTAGAAAAATAAAGTCCTATTAGTGTCATTCCACTTACCATACTTGATCTCATGTTCTTCTGCATCTCCTCCTTTGTTCTTGGCATCAATACTCAGATCCTCCTTGAAGATTTTGAACATTTCCTTCCTTCCTCCTTTCATACTTCTATGACAAAGGATTCATTATCAATGTATTCCCATGAGTTTGTTGGTGTGCTTATATGTGTTATTTTTAATTCTTTGGAAGCTATATCAACCCATGGATCCCTTGCATTCACGCTCTTTGATCCTATGGCTTCTCTCTGTTCCTACATGATCACTTGCACACATCCTCTCTGTGTAAATGAAGTTGAATACCTCATACATTCGCTTGGACTCTTATTTCACCTATATAGAGATCATTTAATCTCTATTGGTTTGAATTTCAAGTCATCACATCATCTTGGATCTGATTACAACTCTTGATAGCTTTCACATCATTGGATCCCAATTGTTCTACATGGTCCCAGTTTACATCCTGTAGTTATTCTTGATCTAGGTGAGAATATTTCTCTTATTCCCAAGAAGAAGATTCCTCTAGACATTAACATTTAGTTTGGAGCAGAATCAACACCAATTCATTATTTTTGTTTTTCCTTTCATGTCCTTTCTTTAGGGAGGATTTTCCCCATGTGGTTTTTCTTCTTTCCTTAGTTATTTGGACATAATAATTGTTAAAGGGTTACCATATCCTTGTTGTTGGGTCCTATATAAGTCTATATTTCTGATTATTTTAGAGATATCATCATAAATTCAGACTTAAATTGGGGTGTGGGAATATAATAAACCCACTTCATAACTTAGGATAAAATATTTAATCAATTTTGATTAATTTCCTACCCACTAGCCTAGATAGTTGGCATCCACTTGCACCAAATTGTTAGCACTTTCCATATATACCCTAGGAACACTTTAATAATAATTCTGGGTTGATCATGCCTACTTTATTGACTTCTAGAATCAATAACTGTGATTTTCTACAGATTATGTCTTTTACTGCTTTATTCCAACTTTTATGTGGATAAGGTAAAGCTAGTAAACTAGGAAATTGCTATATTTTGTTTCCAACCCATCCTCCATTATTTTCTCTCCATATTCTAGGATTAGCAATAATTTCCATCACTTATCATCACTCACTCATGCTTTAGCTAATTCATGAGGTCCTTGATAAATTAGGAAATTGCTTTCGACACCTATGGGGGTTTATCATACTTAGTAAGTCTGATTTATGAGCTAGCAATGAATTTTCTTCCATGAACTCAAATATCATTTATAAGGATACATTACCAATGTAATAATATCAATGATCATTTATTGATCATTCATTAATGTGTGTTCATTAATTCTTCTTCTTCTCTCCTTATGCTAATTCTATGGATTTCCCAGTGAGGTTAGTTGTGTGCTTAGATTCTTAGCTTGTTTATGGAATTATTGTTTCCGTCAAGGATTTAGAATTCTAACATTCACACATATATTTAATGTTTCCCCAAAAAATATCAAAAATATCAGATATGACCCATTCGGTCTTCGCTCCATCGTAGAATTTTTCACACTATGACGATACTTCTCAAAACTTTTAGACCATACTTTACACACTTTCCTAGGTCCAATACGCCCCCAACACTCACATGTGGCTTGTTTGGAGCCAATTCATACCAAAACCTTTGTCACATTCCATGTATCTTGAAAATCTTGGAATATTTTCATTACATCCTTTGCCTGTCGATGAACATCTTCCATTACCTTGGATATTTTCTCCATAAGTTTAGAACTGATATGTTCCAAACTTTCCACTTTCGTTTCCTCCACAACATGTTGCACCTAGACATAGACTGGATGAATGGTCCTATTTTCACCCTATAATTTTCATATGGTTGTGGTAGGAAGTCACAAGGGTAACCATTTATACAAATACTTAGACTGTATTCTAGCCTTACAATCAGAGAGGGCTCTCTCTTTGTCACAGAAACAAATTCACATAGACAATTAGCTTTAAACAAGCAGTCAGAAGGCATAGATTCTGATGGGAAACAATTTGTTGGGGTTTAAAAGAGTGTAAGACAGACAGACAAAAAACACCATTGGGAAATGGATTCAAATCCTAAAACATTCAAGGACTTACATAAAATAATGACCAGGGATAACCTTCATAGTCTGAGGCAAAACAGGCATCAATATTCAACAAAATATTTTTTGAGGGATGGTGGGGGGGAAGGAGAAGAATTCCAGTGAAGCAAGAGGCACCTATGTATGGATGAGTATCTTGCAAACACCTTTAGCAGAAGAAACAATAAAGGCTGGTAATTGCAATGGAGCATAGAAGATGAATTCCAAAGAATTTTCCAGAAACATAGACATATACATTATCTGATGCAAGGAGCGCTAAACAGAGATCAAATTCCTCACATTCAACTAGAAACAAATTAGCAGAAATACACATTCATGGAAATGGAATATATAGAGGAAAAGCAAACTGAACACTGAACACAGTGATGAATCTCAGAAATTCAAGCTATGCTTTTCATTAATGCTCTCAAGGAAATCTGTAGAGCTACAGAACCAAGCACATAGGATTCAAAACTAAATGTCAAACAACAACAATCAACCATTTCTTCCTCTTTTAATGGTATATTTATAGTGTGAACAAGCTCCCGAGACTAACCTCTAAGCATAGCCAAATTCATTTAACCTAAATCGGGAATCAATCCCTCAAACATAAAATCCTAACAGACTATGATCTAGCAGATTTTCCATTATCATAAAACCAAAACAAGAAAGCATGTTGGGGCATGCATGATGGAAAAAAATGGGAAATTGAACACCTAGAAATTACACCTGCTAGCTGAAAATGATGGCTCAGAGATTCTCTGCATGTTCTGCAATGATTTCCTTCATACCCGCATCTTTACCAATGAAATCGCTTATGGACCGTTGATCCTACCTCAAGATTCATTTTGGGTCGTCAATCTAGGATCTGTGGAAGGAAGAAAATGGGAAGATTCATTCTGGGTCGTCAATCTGGGATTTGTGGAAGGAAAAAAATGGGCTGATAGCTTTTTCACATTTCAATTTGGTATTTCCACCTCCGCCTTATCCTTTTCTCCCTTAAATCATTTCGTATCGTCGATCTTTTAGAGGAAGCGCTCTGAGCCATAGATCTGGTGGAAAGGGGAACCAGTAAATTCAACTTTTCATAAAAAAACTACTTAGTATTTCTGATTTCCAATTTCTGCCCTTCAGTGCCTTTCCACACTGTTGATCTGGGTGGAATATTTCTCGGCCGTTGGATCTGGTGCAAGGTGGAAATCGGAACTTCAACTTTTCACAATGAAACCACCTAGTATTTCCAATTTCTAATTTCCTCCCTTTTGTGTCTTTCTGCACCGTTGGATCTGGTAGAAGGCGCAACCCAAAACTTCAACTTTTCACAATGAAACCACTTATTATTTCTGATTTTTTATTTTTTCCCTTCTACACCTTTCTGTACTGTTGATCTGGGCAGAATCTTTCTGGACTGTTGGTTCTAGTGGTATTAATCTTGCACATTGATCTAGGAACAAATAATCAATCTCATTAAGAAATAATCAACAAATAACTCAGAAATGGTGTTAATCAGAACCAAAATGGTTTCCTCTTTGTATATTCAATAAACAATGAATAGTTATAATAACAATGTCAAGCAATTACTTGAATCAATGAGGAATTCGAGTACCTTAGGAGGTCATTCAAATTCAATGAGTGAGTCTGGCTTAACTGACTATAATCCATTGGTTCATAGTTAGTTAACCACTTTTCTGGAAAGCTCTTGGTGAAGATGTCTGCAATCTGCTCATCAGTCAGGCAGTATTGCAAAATGATGGTCCTGTCATGCACTAGCTCCCTGATGTAGTGCATGTGAATCTCTACATGCTTGGTCCTCTGCCTGGTAACTAGATATATGGATATCTTAATAGCACTTTGGCTGTCATAAAATAGGATAGTGGACAAAGTACTACCAAGATCAAACTCTGAAAGAATTCCTTGCAACTAAACTGCTTGGATGCAAGCATTCACCGCTCCTCGATACTCGACCTCTGCTGAAGATAGTGCTATGGCAGCCTGCTTTTTGCTTGACCAGTAAATGGGGCCACCACCAAACATGAATACATATCCAGAATTTAACTTTCGATCAATAGAATCACCTGTCCAATCGGAATCTGTGTATCCAACCATCTCTAGCACGGAGTTTGCAGCATAGTGAATGCCATAGGTCTTGGTTCCCTGAATATACTGGAGGATCCTCTTGGATGCCTTCGAATGAATATCATGAGGATGCTGCATATATCTTGATATATCATTCACTTCATAACAAATATCAGGTCTAGAATGTGTCAAGTACAACAAGCTACCAATTAGCTGTCGATAGATAGTGCAGTCCATGGGAGGTGTGTGTTTTCCTTCTTCAAGGATGATCCCTGAAAGGAAAGGGAATGGTGTAGGCCTACATTCAGCCATGTTAAACTTTAATAACAGGTTTTAAGTGTATTTGGACTGATTTACCATAATCCCATCATACTTTTGCTTGATTTCGAGCCCCAAAAATTGTTTTAGAAGCCCCAAATCACTCATTTCAAAGGCATTGTGGAGAGCAATTTTGATGGCTGAAATGGAGGCAACTGTGCTACCTATGATCAGTAATTCATAAAAATATAAAAAAATGATAATTATATGACCATCAAGCTGCTGTAAATACACATTTGGATCTGATCTGCATCTCTGAAATGTTTGCGAGAGAAGAAAGGCATCCATCTTGGAATACCACTCTCTTGGGGCCTATTTTAACCCGTACAGTGACTTCTTTAGCTTGCAAACCAAATATGCATCAGTGATGTATCCCTTAGGCTGCTTCATGTATATCTCCTCATGAATATATCCATGCAGAAAGGCTGACTTAACATCCATGTGATGCACCTCCCAATGCTTGGATGCTGAAATTGCCAAAACAAGGCGGATGGAGTCCATTTTTGCAACAGGTGCAAAGGTCTCATGGTAGTCCACTCCTTGGACCTGAGAGAAACACTTTCCTACCAGAATTGAATTATATTTTTAGGTGCTTCCATCAGCAGCAACCTTTTTCCGAAACACCCACTTGCATTGAACCAATTTCCTTCTCGGAGGAAGAGAAACTAGCTCCCAAGTAGTGTTTTTCTGAAGAGAATTCATCTCTTCATCCATGGAAACTTGCCATCTCGGATCATTTTGAGCATGGTAGTAGGATTTTGGATCTGAACTAATCATCAAATAGCAATTTTTGGACAGCAAATTATCAGAACAAGAGAACGCAATACCTGTTCTTTGGAAATCAGACCGGCTTCTCCTTGGATCATCTGGATTTCCAATGTTGTCTCCTGCGGAGGAGAGTGTCTGTTGGGCCCATGTAGGAAGATGATTTTGCACTTCAGGTTATTATTCAACATATGATAATTTCTGCACACTGATATCATAAATCATAGGATCCAAATCAGGTTCATCACCCCCAATTTCATCATCCAAATATTCAGTATAATAGGAAGGAAATTTAGTAGTTTTCTCCTTCACTAGTTCCATCTCCTGAAGAGGCTCATCGAACTTGACACTTCTCTAGATGATGATATATTTGGTATTGATATCCAATAGATTGAATCCTTTAGATTCATCAAGATACCCAATAAACAAACATTCTATGCTTTGCGGTTGCAAAGCCCTTCTTTTATCAAGCAGAATCTGGGCCCATGTAGTGGACCCAAACACCCGTAGGTTCGACACATCCGACTTGTGTCCGAAGTATGATTCAAAAGGAGTATTTAATTTCATGGATGAGTGTGGAACCCTGTTATAAATGTATGCTGCAGCATGCATGGATTCAGACCACAAATTTGCAGCAAGCTTCTTTGACTCCAACATACAGGTGGCCATCTCCTTGAGAGACCGGTTCTTCCTTTCCGCCACTCCATTCTGCTGGGGAGTGTAGGGAATTGAATGCTGGAACTGAATACCACTTTGGGAGAATATGTACAGAAAATAATTACTGACATACTCCCCTCCATTATCAGATATCAATATCTTGATCTTAAGCCTAGAGGCATTTTCGATCAAGGCCTTCAATTCAGAAAAATTTTCACATACTTCTGATTTCTTTTTAAGAAAGAAAACCCATGTATACCTTGAAAAATCATCAATAAAAGTAAGGAGGTACCTTGATCCATTCATGGATGTGACAGGCGTTGGACCTCTGATATCAGAATGTATCAGCCTCAATATGCTTGTAGCTCGGTTTTCCTTCCCTCGATCGAACTTGTGCTCAGGGTGTTTTCCAATCACACAGCCTTTGCAAATTCCCGTGGTTTCCTTGATGACCGGGAGGCCTTCAACCATGGAGTTTTTCTGTAATTGCTGAAAATATTTGAAATTAATATTTCCAAACCTCTCATGCCATAGCCTACTAACCTCATTTCAATGAGCTAGCAGAGCAGTGGGCTTTGCATCCACAACAAAGTGAGAGAACTCATAGGCTTTTGCATGATGATTTGCAAGGCCTTTTGCAATGATTTTCCCGGATGCAATTTCTGTTATCTTAACATCATTTGGGATGAAAGAAACTCTCATAGGCATTCTTGTATGTGTCATTTGATAGACACTAAGGATATTTTCTGCTAGAGACGGTACATACAAAACATTAGAGAAAAAACCATTTTCAAGATCTACAGTACCTTGTCCTTCGGAAATGATGGTGGAGTCATCTCCCATGTTGATGCGGATGGATTTGCCAGTCTCCAAGGATGAAAAAGAGTCTTTTTTAGCCATCATGTGATTTGAAACTCCAGAGTCAATCAGCAGTTCTTTGGACTTCAAAGTGCTTTCCATGAGGGCATGACCTTTCTCATGTTATGGTTCCTAATCTTGGTGATCTCTCCTCCGAAAGCTCTCCGAAAGATTGATCTGATTCCTCTCAAGGAGAGAGGTTGCTTCATCAATATTTTTCTTCCTGTAGGCATGTTCAGGGTGAAAACCCTTCCCGCAGTAAGAACACTTGAATTTTTCTTTCCCATTGTGCCCTTTTCCTTTGTTCTTTCTTGAGTCAGAAGATTCATCATGCTGCTGGTTTTCAACTCTAGACTTGGGAGCATCAAATTTAGTTTTCTGATTTTTCTGCTACTTTCCTTTACCCTTCAAATCTCTAGGCCTCGAGACATGGAGGGCTTTATCATGGGAAGATTGGATGATCCCCATCTTGACAAGCTTTTCATGTTCATTTGTTAGGGACTCAATGAAGGCATTGAGTGTAGGCATCTTCCATCCAGGGGTTGTGAGCTTCCCTACATGGAATGTAGAAACAAAAAATGAATAATTAGCCCCAAGTTTGGAGAGTATGGCAAGGATGATCTGATCATCCTCCTTCTCCACATTGCATTGCTTCAAGAGTAAAATAGTATGCTTGAACTTTGTAAAGAAATCATTCAGAGTCTCGACATTGGAAGGTTGGAGAGACATCAGTTCATTTTCGAGCTGGTAAACCCTCAATTCATCATGCTTTCCGTATAGAGATTCCAATTTGTCCCATATTTCTTTCGGTGTCTTCAAATCCATAATATGGAAGAGAAGGTATCAGGAAATAGAGAGGCACAAGAAACCGAAGGGTTCATCCTTCTTGTTCAAGAATCTTGATTTTTCTACGGCAGATCCAGGCTCAACTTCAGTGTCCATGATGACTCTAAAAATTCCTTTGGAGCGCAACTAAATCTCCATATTACTTTTCCAAGAGTGGAAATTGTATGGAGTTAAGAGGTCTACCGAGGAGGCCATCTGGATGTGTTGGAGTGAATGCTTCACCTGTAGAAACCTGAAAATAAAAACAAAAAGGGAAAAATAAGGTCAGACATCCTACACATTCTATGCTTTCATCACACCCAGCATAGTCAATCAAGCAAGCTTGATCAACAAGTTCTTTACTTGGGATATTGAGTGGTAAGCCTTGGCTTCTGGTGCAATGCTGGATTTTTGAGCTATTGCTCAATTTTCATGGAGAAATCTGTCAAAAATCTTGTTTTTGAGAGATATATCTTCGTCCCACTGTATGCTCTGATACCATATTAATCTTGCACATTGATCTAGGAACAAATAATCAATATCATCAAGAAATAATCAACAAACAACTTAGAAATGGTGTTAATCGGAACCAAAATCGTTTCCTCTCCGTATATTCAATAAACAATGAATAGTTACAATAACAATGTCAAGAAATTGCTTGAATCAATGAGGAATTTGAGTACCTTAGGAGTTCATTCGAATTCAATGAGTGAGTCTGGATTAACTGACTGTCAGCCATTGGTTCACACTCAGTTAACCACTTGACCAAAACCCTAATTGACTCACCAAACCCTAACTAAAGTCAGAGTGCAATAAATGACTGAATCTCAACTGAAGGAGATCAAACACATGTCATAGCAAGCCAACCATCAAGTGCTAGTGCTCAATGACTTCAATGAACCCCGATGAGGTTACCTGAAGCTGAACTGATCTTTAGAAGTTGGTGGAGGCGCCCTTGTTGACTCTAGATCATTAAATAATAATAAATAATCATTAAATAATATATTTAATGAGAGGAGGTGCCTTAACTAACTGGTTGAACTGATTGTAACCACCAGTTAGCAATTAGGTGCATTAATATCACTCAGATCACCCCCGGAGTGCTCCAGTTATCCTCCTTGACTGTAGCTAGGCATGGGTGTGACTGGATGATGTCAATTAATGCTCCACTGATGTAAATTAATGCCAACCATACTTAGGATAGTGGTTTAACTAGGCCAATTTGACAAAAAAGAGTGTGTATGGTGGTAAATGTCTCCAACAGGTGGAAGGAGAAACCCAGAACTTCAACTGTTCACAACAATAAAGCTTAGTATTTCTAATTTCTGATTTCTTCCCTTCAATGCCTTTCCTTATCATTGATCTTGGAAGAACCTTTCTGGACCATTGGATCAGGCAAAAAGTGGAACCCAGAATTTCAACTTTTCACAACAAAACCACTTAGTATTTTTTATTTATGATTTCCACCCTTCTGCACCTTTCTATATTGTTGATCTAGGCAGAAGCATTCCATACCATTAGATCTCGCAGAAAGCAGAACCCAAAATTTCAACTTTTCACAATGAACCCACTTGGTATTTACAATTTCTGGTTTCCTCCCTTTTGTGCCTTTCCACACTCTTGATCTAGGTGGAAGCTTTATGGACCATTGGATCTGGAAGATTGTGAAAGGTAGAAAATCAACTTTTCTGGACCAAATTATTAGTATTTCTGATTTCTTCCCTTCTATTCCTTTCCTCACTGTTGATCTGGGCGGAAGCTTTCTAGATAATTGGATTTGGCGGATCGCAGAAAGCAGAAAATCAACTTTTCAGGATTAAATTCTTAATATTTCTTATTTCTTATTTCTTCCCTGTTGCACCTTTCTGCATCGTTGATCTGGTCAGAAGCATTCTGGACCGTTGGAACTGGCAGATTGCAAGAAGAGAAAAATCAACTTTTCAGGATCAAATTCTTAATATTTATAATTTCCAATTTCTGCCCTTCTGTGCCTTTCTGCACTGTTGATCTGGGTGGAATATTTCTGGACCATTGGATCTAGTGGATCATGTAAAGAGAAAAATCAACTTTTCAGGGTCAAATTCTTAAGAATTTTGGTTTTTGATTTCTACCCTTTTGCACCTTTCTGCACCGTTGATCTAGGAGGAATATTTATGGACCGTTGGATCTGGTGGAAAGGGGAACCCGGATCACGGAAAGCGGAAGTCAGAATTCCATCTTTCATAACCCAATTTTTACCTCTTTCGCACTTTCGATCCCGATTTTCCATGGGTGGAAATGATTTTTGTCCCTTTGGTGTCTTTTGAGGAGTGGATCTCCACTGTCCATTCTTGCTGAGGCCTGTTTTTTATCGAATTTCTCACACTTAATCACATTTCCAAGTTGCACCAAAGGATTTATTACTATTTTGTCATACAGGCTTAGGAATAATCTTCCCCAGCAACATAAAAAATTATCCTACATACCTCTATGCCATAAGATATGAAAACTTTTTAACCCTACCCTTCATTTTTCATTGGTCCAAACCTTTGAAAGGGGATTAGCGCAGATGCCTTAGGTAGAAAACTTCAAAATTTAGCATAGGTGCTAACAAGTCCCTGTGAACTGCTTTTCTTCAGCCTAAAGCTATATGACACTATCAATTCTTCACTGTTGTTATGTTCAGAGCCTAGAAACCTATTGCTGTAAGACTTTGAACTTAGTATATTTACTCATCTTCTCGATCAAAGGATTAACCCAACCATATTCTACTCTAATACATGAAGTTTCTTTGTTATGTCCTGCAACTCAACATCGTCCATCAAGGATTCCTAGACATGGTAAACCTATGCATGTGCCTTAGCGCATAGTGCCTCAACATCCTAATTTTGTTGTACATTTTCATCAACTACCTTCCATTGCTCTTCCAGTACTTTAGGGGGTGTACTAGGAAGAATCTTAGCCTCTAGTTCTGTAATTCTTTAGTAGGATTCAGTAGTCACTTTGCCTAGCCTAATGACTTGAGCCTTAGGGAGCATGTAGGGTGTAACTCCAACCTTTGTAATTTCATGGTAGGAAAACACAACAACTTTCTCGAGTCTCTTCCTATCCTACTTCCACCGTTGTGTATATTGCTCCGTCTCCTCCAATTGAGTCTGGAAGGAAGATGGGATGGTATTCAAGAAATTCTATTGTTCATACACTGTATGTCCCCTTTCTTTAATCTCATAATATACAACCTGTTGTATGTTATGTAGTAAGGACATGGGAAGCATAGAGAGATCAACGCCAGCATAACTAATGTCCTGAATTATGTTATTGTATTATGGTGTGCCCAATTCAAGTGCTTTAAGAAGCACTTGAACCTTATGATGATGTTGAGTTTGTTGTACTTCAGTAGGAAAAATATCAGAAAATACCAACTTCTTGTGAGTTCAACTACAACTACAACTACGATGAGCCCCAAATAACCGCTATCCTTACTTCCTTTACCACAACACAGAGAGTTTGAAGTAAGTTGATAATTCCCACATTCAAGTCTATGTGTCGAATATCAATCCTATGATGTATTTCATTAGAAACCTCCACCATTCTATCAACCAATATGTTATATTCATCATCAGTAAGTCCACCAAGGGGATATATGACATCTTTTTTCTTTTTACGACTATTCTTTATCTCTTCAAGAACTTTACTCTTTTCCCCCAATTCTGGATCCATCGGCAATGCACTTGATTCTTCATTGCTATCATGAGATGAAATGGGTGGGTTTCCTTCATCCTGTGGGTTCACTACTTGAGTCCCTAGTGTTCCCTCTTGTCATGGGTTGGTTTCAACAGATAATAGGTCATATGCGACAGGATGCTTCCATTCCTTAGTCTAGTCCCAAACTATGATGTCAATTTCCTCCTCAGATAAGCATAAGGTAGTGGTTAAGCATTGATCTTGGGGTATCCCCGTGGTTTTAGATACATATGGTGATCCCCTGTAGTGAATTTTATCACATTTTTGTACTGTTGGACATTTTTTGTGGTAAGCCTTGACTGAATTCCAATATGATTCCTAAGTGCATCAGCATGCATGTAGAATTCAATATTATTTTACATCTGTTGTCATCAGTTATTCTCCTCAACCCATTCGACAAAAGAGGTCAAAATTAGAAACTAGGAATAAGTGAAAGGATTACCTTTTTCATGTGCATCGATAGCGTATGCAATAATTCATTCGATAAACATGTGGACTAATTCATCTAAAATATAGCGGCACATTGCTTGGATACAACAATGGTACTAAAAGTGCGCTACTTCGGTCACATATTTCTTAATAATTTACTAGACAACACTTTGGTTGTGAACCAAACACCCTGATCACTGATAGAGGTGATGGGAAACCCCCTTGTATCCCATGTAATAGTGTACTTCTCCTTCATGCGAGAGATAAGGCTCGGGTCATGCTCCTTACCAACAAAAAATGTTACTGGGTCAACTCCTGCTTTAGGCATCCCAGTGTTGGAAGAAATCAAGTCAACATCAATAGAAATATGGTTATCCAACCACAAACAATCCCTATGAAATAGACCAACAACTACTTTACACATACATTGACCTCAACAGTGCAACCAAAGTGGGGCATATTCATCAAAGATAGGATTCCCGACTTCTCCAACCCATGATTCCACTCCATAGGAACCAAGTGAATAGTACCACCTTCAACTAGTTGTACTAAAGTCGTATACCACGAAACCTGGAGCTTACGGACTTTCCTCAAATCATGGTATGTGAATGTTAGTTTATTCAAGTTCGGCATAATATCTGTTGCGACATGCATACCTTTCAGAATGGTTGGATTAATCAATGGATACTTGGTATTCTTGTGGATGAACAGATTAGTAGCATCCTCCTTTCACGACAAAATATACCCAGGAATTTTTTTTGTTGAACTACATCCTAAAGTTTCAGCGTCATGTGTTGCTTTGAATCTCTACTCAGGAAGAATAATGCATCAAGTCGCTCGCTTCTTCCTTGGTACATTTACAGGGATGGGTCACAAGATAACCTCCAGTGCCTCTTCTACAATGGGTATGGTAGGGACAGCCTCCACTTCTAAACCCCAAATGGCGCTTTAACTTGACACAAGAATCACCATTATTTAAAGCTTCATCCTCACAGAATTGCAAAAAAAATTTTCACTTCAAGAAATTTCACACCTTGATATAATGAGGAAACTGACTTTCGATGAGAGTGAAATAGATTTATGTATGTGGTAATTCATTCAATCATGTGGGCCTATAATAAATTGAAAAATGTGGCAGCTAATCCTTTCACACAATGAGATATTCTCAGCCATTATGACAAATTTTCGTTCATGGCATCACTTTGTTCACCACAAAAGCAGGAAATTATTATGAATTAATTACATATTTGATAGAAATCATACCGCCAAAACCTCCCACTACCCATATTTAAATGAAACATAACTTAAGCTTAAGACAAAATTTTAACTTGCAACAGATGTGCAGCCTACGACATACCTTTAACTTGCAACAGACCTATAGCCTGCGACAAACCTTTAACTTGCATTAGACATTGCTTCAAAATAAAATTTCAAACTTATATACAAGACTTCAATTTTTTTTTTCTAATTTCAATCAACACCTATTCAGTCAAGCGAAGTATGGCTATCCATATAAGGTTTCAACCAGATTCAATTTACCGACCCATCGAAGGGTGTACGATCTAACTTTTGTAACTGAACAACACCTCCATTAGTAACATGCATGAAAACATATGGTTCCCACCAGTGTGTACAGAGCTTACCGAGATGTTTCAAAAAATTACTGTCGTAGAGAAGAACAAAATCACCTCATGGAATTGCTTGAAATAAATGTGGAGGTCATGTCAATCCTTTTGTCGCTCTTTCTTGATGCACTAATGATAGTCTGTAATAAAATGGTATTATTCTAACTATAACAGTTGAGATAATCTTTCTTCAATTACACTGACATTTTTCATCTCAATGATTGCAGCTATTTTGAGGCTGGGTATAATGTTTTCTATTGGAATAACAACCTCCTTCCCATAAACCAATATAAATGGAGTGTTTGCTATAATCTTCTTATATTTCATGTGATATTCCCATAAAACTACAGGTATTTTGTGATCCCAGTCATCACAATTTACATTGCAAATATTAGTTAGTGCATTTTCTAAGATTTTATTAAATGCTTCGATAGCTCCATTTTCTTATGGATGATATGGCGTTGTCTTCCTGTGCTGTATTTTAAATTCCTTAGTTAATTTCTCAATCAACTTATTAACAAAATGCATACCTTGGTCACTTATTAGAATATATGGACACCCAAACCTGGTCACAACATGGTCAAACAAAAAACTTGTAGCAGTTGTGGAAGTATAGTCTCTGACTAGTGCGGCTTAATCCCAACTGGTTAAATAATGTGTCACAATAATTATATAGTGTGCACCTATCCATTTACCTGGTGGATTAATGGGAACCACAAAGTCAACAAGCCATTTATAAAATGCTTATAAAGTTATCGGTGGTACTAATGGCATTTCATATCATTGTGACATATTCCCCGTACATTGACAAATATTAAGTTTGCAACAATAATCCATAGCATCTACATGAAGGGTAGGCCACCATAATCCTTCCTATAAAATCTTGCGCATTGTCACTTTTCCTACATAGGCCCCCCTGTAGCACCAACATGAGATTCATTCAACACCATCGCTCGCTCATGTTCCAATCCACTACAACGAAGTATCTCATCTGGTCCCCTCTTATATTATTTTCCATCTATCAACCCGAAATCTGAAACTTTTACAACCAGTTGCTTCTTTTTTGTTGTGATAAATCCTTCTAGTTCATACCCCGTAGTCAAGAAATACACAATGTCTTTATAATCCTAGTCATCTATTTTTACTACAAATAACTATGCGTTGGGAATATTATCATCTAGACTGGTAGGATATTCCCCATTCTCTAACCTTGAAAGATGGTTAGGTCCTGCATTCAGTCTTCCTAGATTTATAATAATTAGTGCATATACCATAGAAAGTCCTTCTCATTCTCTAGTGGTATAATTTTTTTCTGCAATCGACAAATTTCTACAAGAAAATGCAATAGGGAGATCAATAGATTCCTCACCTAGTTGTGCAAGCACTTCTCCATGTGCAATAGATGATTCATTGAAATGCACATGAAATTATATTTTCCAATCAGGGAATACCAAGATAGATGTTGAAACCATCTTCTCTTTAAGAACATTCAGGTTCTTTTGACATTGCTCATCCCACTGAAATTTAACATATTTCTTTAGCAACTTCTCCATTAGAGAAGTGAACTTTGCATATCCCCTGATAAATTTCCTGTAATAACCAGTACGTCCCAGTGTGTTCCTTAACTATCTAACTCATGAGGTTGGGAGTAGGTCAACAATAATTGCAATATTTGCAAGCCCCATCAATATTCGTGCAATATTCCCTCTTCACAGACAAAATGAACCAATAAGATACCAAAAGGATCATAGAAAATACATTTCTATAGATTTAAAAAAATATGAAATTGTCGACACGATTCCAACAACATCTAAAGACTCTTAATATGATCTTGAACTAGCCCATAGATTGTCAAATCATTAAAATAGACTTCACGAAATTTATGGATAAACTTTTTAAAACAAACTACCACTAGTCTAGAGAAAATAGCGGGCACATTCTTAAGTCGGAATGTCATTACCATGTATTGGAAGCAACCCTACTCTGTCATCAAAGTGGTCTTGTGCTAGTATTCTTTCACAATCCTAATTTTACAGTACCCAGAGAATCCATCAGTAAAAGAGTACACCTATTTCCCCCCTACACTCTCCAATACTTCATTTTCTAAAGGTGTATGAAATGGATCATGCAGGAAAGCATCATTCAATTTTCTCAGGTTGACACTGATATGAACTTTTCCAATTTTATTATCTTGTACAACCATTGGCATAATCCACTATGATTATTTGACAGGTTCGATAATTCCTACGTCCAACATTTGATCTAACTCTGTCCTAACCTTCTCTTTGTATCTGCTATTTAATTTGTATGGTTGTTTCTTGACAAGACTTGCTTCTAGTTTTAGAGGGATATTCATTTCACCTAGATAACCGACGATCCCCTTCATTTCCGAGAACTTTGTTGGGATGGAATCTTGGAACTCATGCAACAAATTCATAATTTTCCCCACTATCTCATCATCCCAGTAATCCTCAATATTATCTAATTATGGGTTCTCAGGAGAACAAATATTCACCTTTTTTAGCGGCTTAGAAATTTGTCGTTTGATAATCTTGTTCCCTCCACTACTCAACCAACCTTAAATTCAGGAATATGGATATCACGTGGATCATCATCTTCAAGTTCACCAGTTATATTATAACACTCCATCCAGATTTGAATTGTTGCATTTCTTTTAGGAAACTTGACATATGAATGGGTATGTCCTTAAAAATATTGTCTTTAATAACATGCAGAGCAATATAAACCATCATACTGTCATCATCAAAGCTAAAAGTATGCATGAAGCTAGTAGCTAACTCATCCCATTCTACAATTTGTTGTTCTAGCTTGACCGACGTATACGAATTTCTTTCTATCATGTCTAGAGTATGTATAAACAGATGAACCCATTCTTGTCGAGGTGGTGTTATCAATGTCGCACAAAAAATTCAATGTGGTCAACAGAATTCACTAAAACCGTATATTTCTGGCTAATGCAAGAAATATTTTCTTCTAATCTAATTTCTAATAGTCGTCCACACTAGGTCCATTCTGAAATAGATTGTTTGTGAACAACTCACCACCTTGCTGGTGTAGCTTTCAAGGCAACATCCCGAGCTAGCATGCACTGAGGTTCTAGTTCCTTGTCTTCAAATTCTATGAGAAATGTATATAGATTAGATTGTTGGAATATTGGACAATATTGAGAGTGGGGGTGAATCAATATTGATAAATTTTAACAATTTAAAACCACTTTTAACTTATTCATTAAAACACAGAATCAATAAGATACACGTAACACAACATTTATCATGGAATACCAATTGGGAAAGCCACAAACACTTTCTATAACTGCAAAATTTTATTGATAATTATTTTTTGCAAGCTACAACTTGTTGGAGACACCAATCCCAAAGTTTTAAAGCTACACTTGAAGGATGCTACAACACCCTGGTTTATTCCTGCTCCAATAGATAAGGATGATACAACACCTTGTCTTCCTTCCACTACTGGAAGGAGGCTAAAACCCCCTTTCATGGTTACATCCTCCCCTAGCACCACCCTACTTCCCTAATTTTATATTTTTCTTCAATTATGTTACTGATTATTCTTCACTTCATTGGTCTCTATCTTCACTTGTTGTTACAATGATCTAGATTACTGAGACACCTTTCTTCTGCTTCGAACTTCTATTTAAATAATTATTTCATCATGCCTTTGAACCATTGTGTCTTTTCATCATTGTTTCCCTTCATTAAAACCTTTTCACCAATGCATCTCTTCATTATAGAAACGTGCAATTTCATGAACTTGTGCAAAACAAGCTGAAACCTTGTGTTGGAAGACCTATAACTTTGTCTTCAAGAACCTTTTAAGAAAAATAAGACCATGGTCAGATGCACACTTCAAAAATATACATCATGATGGTCTAATATTATTTTTATCAATTTCCTACAAAATATGGAAGGCATTTTACTAGGGAAACTTAGACCGATTTTTTAATACCTCGTCAATTTTTAGCAAATTTCACAAAACAGTCTGAAACCTCATTTTGGCAGACCTGTAACTTTTTATTCAAGCACATTTTAGGGTAATTGATACCATGTTCATATGCACACATAAAAAATAATAAACCTAATGGTCTCATATAATTTTTTATCAGTATCCTATAAAATATGGCGAGCATTTACTGAGGCCACTAACGCAGATTCGGCAAAACTAGAGCATTGCAAATGTTCCTACAATCATATGGTTATATGCAAAAGAAAACAATGTAGAAGTGTATATCTCATAATCATTTAATTAATCAAATACAAAATATGGCATGTATTTTACAGAGGCCCCTTAGGTAGATTAAGAAGAATTTATAGTCAAATTTTCAGAGTTTCAGCAAGTTTCCATACTTTTACAGAATGGTGTCAAATTGTAAAATTGACTTGATGAGAGGACCAAAAAACCATCATATGATTTTTCAACCTCATCACACATTCCACATGCCATATCATCACTTCCCTTGTTATTCCTTTGTCATTAATGAACTTTGATTTTCCTATACTTAATCAATTTTCAGAGTTTCAGTAAACTGCCATACTTTTACATAATGGTGTCAAATTGTAAAAATGAATTCATGATATCACTAGAAAATCATATGAATTTGAAACCTCATCACACATGTCATGTCATCATACAAGT
Organism: Pseudotsuga menziesii; assembly: GCA_001517045.1. Classification (NCBI taxonomy): domain Eukaryota; kingdom Viridiplantae; phylum Streptophyta; class Pinopsida; order Pinales; family Pinaceae; genus Pseudotsuga; species Pseudotsuga menziesii. The sequence continues at coordinate 392,182 of LPNX010207270.1, forward strand.
CTTGTCATTTTGTTTGTCATTAATGAACTCCTTTGACATTAATGGAAGCCATACTCAACATAGGTAATCCTTTGTAAGTAGGTAGATCACATACCTCATTATCTACCCATCACATATATTTTGTTATCCTCGCACATTTCCACATCAATAATTCATGCAACTGGTTCTTCCAATTCTCCAAAGCTTCTCCTGAATCTGACGAATAGGAACTAGCACTTCACCAAGTTAATTTTCCATCAATTGTTGGATTCATGTAGTCATACATTGTAGACAAGATATTGTAAATTTTATCCAAGTACACTTCTTGACCTTCACCCTTCACTATATCAACATACCGTTATCCCTCCAAAGGATCAATTGCAGAGACTACCCACATTTATGAATATTCAAACGATAATATTATCTTCTTAAAGTTTATGATTGTTTGATTCTCAATATCCTAGTTGATCCCTAGAATTGATGGATAAGGGTTCATATTGTCGATAATCTCTATTACCTCAAAATATGTGTAGGTCCATAGACCTTCCACCTCAACGGGAACCCATGCAATTCGGTCTATAGGAAAAACCTTTAGCTAATTGGCTAACCTCAGCTAAACAAGAGACCCTGTCAACTTAGGATTTCCCATGCTTTCCCATGTTTTCCTTGTTAGGATGTTAATGTCTGGCCCGAAATCAAGAATAATAAATTCCTTATCTTAGTCACTTATTTGGGAATTCATACGTAGGTATCAACCAGTCTTCATTCTTATATTAATATGATTAAGGTTTCTCTATGGTCGCAAACTTAGTTGAGTTTCTTTAATTAGAGACGATATCTCTTCTAGAGCATCTTTATATTTTACAAGGGATAAACAACTCTTGAAGAAAATTTTCAAATTGCTTACCCTTTTTCTTCGAATTCCATTGGAGTGATTGGTCAAAACTTGGTGGAATCTCAAGGACTAATTCATCGTCAAACACCAAAAAATCAGCAGATGTTGAAGCACAATTTCTATCCATAAACTCATTTCACACATTGAAGAAAATTCCATTTTCCTTCTGGATGTCGAATGGTACTTTGTTTTGCGTCGCAGGTCATGATCTTGAATTTTCCCATGGTTCTCCTTGATGATACCAAGTTGCAACATCACCCATTGTTAAAACAACAATATTAGGTTCCTGGTCCTCTATATAAATCTTCTAAACATTTTTACTCACATTTGGAGGTTGGTTCTGGTTCCCTGTTATTTTGGCCTGCCACTTAGTGATAAGCTATAGGCACTCCTGAATGGTATTATACAACACTTTACAATATGAGCATGTCGACGTAGGATTAGTGTTGTTTCTTTTATAATGTCTTAGTTATCCAAAATTACAACAAATAATCTTGTCTCTCCTTTCACCAAATCCTCCTCCTCCTCCTTGACCTCTAAAAGTATTGCCCCCCTTGGTTGATGGAATTGTGCATGATCTAATTCAACTTGCATCTACTAATAATTTTTCATTAAATAGGTGTTTATTGTCTTCTCCTACAACAATTGGTATTCCCTGCAGTCCTATTCATCATGGCCCACAGATCGACAGAATTTACAAGAAATACTAGCATGTGTACTTATTATCTTCTGTAAATACTTACATTCCTTCAAGCGTTGAACTCTTATTTGGAAAACTCGACAAAACAGAATCCCTTGTGAACATAATGGATTCAGTTCTCCTGATGAAAGGTAATTCAAGAAGGAAATACATTAATCCATATGATGGCTTCATTTTTTCATCGTATACAGCAAACTTCTTCATGTATTTATTTTCCTTTCTTGATATATTGCATTTCAATGTTATATTAGCTAACTGTGACTAAATTTGCATCATTCATGCACTATTTTCTCCCACTAGTGAAGCTTCCAACTTCATATCAACCTCGAAATATTCTATCTGAGACACTATCTTCTGCTATATCAAGGGAACAAATATATGTGGTAACCATTCAATAATGAAACATTATTTTTGTTGGATGCCAGACATTTGGAAACTTACCTTGGCCATTAGGTTCTTGAATCTCTAGCTGAAATCCCCAAAAAACTCACTGGATATTGATCAATCTCCTTCAACTTTGTTATGCAATGAAAATCATACTTGGTTTTCTTGAATTCATCTACTCACCTAGAATGAATCTGATTTAATTATTTGTAAGGGTGGGCCCACAGGGACCACGTAAAAATTCATGTACGATTCGAGAGCACGACCTCTAAAGTTTGTGATCATGTGAGAACTTTTTATAGCCTCTTCCTGGACCTATCTCATAGTAAAAAATAACCTCACATAAGAACCAATGCTTCTCAAGGCCTTCCAACCCATTCCCATTGAATATATGAAATTTTGTCTCTCTCCTAGACATCATATGTGCTTGGGGTACTGACAAACTTGAATTAGATGTTCCACAAGTAGGAACTCTCTGACCACTATCTTGGATATTACTATTACTTTTATTTGACAAAAATCACTTCGAAATACTTTTGGGTATTACCTCTTATGTTGGAGATGTATGCATATTTTTGGGTATGTCGTAGTCTTAGGCCTAGTATGGATTTGGATCCTCTTATTCATCTTCAGATATAAGGTAATAATCCTCCTCTTCATCACAAGACTCTTCGTTGAGTTGTGGCACAAAAATGTAGTCCCCTATATCGGATGCACTACAACTCTCTCTCTCTCTCTCTCTCTCTCTCTCTCTCTCTCACACACACACACACACACACACACACACACACACACAATTCTTACTCTTTTACTCAACCAGAATATTCTTCCACTCCTTAGGAGACCACCCTCTTCACCGGTCTCACTATAAACTGGGAACATCTTAGCTTACTCTATTCATCATGTTCAGGCCTTCCTTCATGAGTCATGTCCTCTGTAGATAATTATTTACTTGTCAGATTCCATCCTTAGGATTACCTTTTCACAAACTAGCATTTAAATCCACAACTTTTCGAACTTCAAATATTTTCCTCTATATCCTTGGAAGAATTCTCTCTCTCACTCACTATATGAATTAATAGTGTCTTCAACAATCTCAGTAATGTATCCTTCCAAACTTTTATCGACCCAGAAGATGAAAACCCTATATATATGATTGCTGACACTCTCTAGCCATTAGATCAATTGAGGAGTCCACTCCTTGGGTTATCCTCCTTGAAAATGTTTCCTCTAAGTTTCTATCGTTTCCTACCATTCATACAATACAATAATAAATTAACTAAATAGAAGTTCATGATTACCTAGGTAAACATACCTTTCTAACCATTCTGTCGGAGGAAACCGCAACCCCTTACATTCATCTTATCAAAATCCTCTAGCTTTGTGGTCCATCCAAGACTGAATCTTCGGATTCTTCGGGTGCCAAAACATGTCCCCTTCATGATGATCCCAGTACCGACAATGGAACCATTTGTTGGCTCGGTTCGACTAACCTAGGTTCAACCTTCTCGCTTGACCAACAAAACCCAAGGCATTGACCCACCAAAACATAAACCCATAGGAAACACTTGTGACACAAGTGAAGTATCACCTGAGATACCTATAGAGACTACAGGGACTAAGCTTCCACAGTGATAGAATGGGATCCCTCCATGGCTGAAATCGACATGCTACCCAAGGATGCAGATAGGTGAATTATCATCGACATATAACAACAACATATTAAAACATAACAGATCTAAATCACATCTACCAACATTTATAGCACTATTATTCCATCTTAGCATAAATATTATCAGTTGCAACGAATAAAAAATCCCCAGCCATAAGACAAACATACACCATTTGACATAGAGAGTTTAATGTGGAAACCCATATAGGAAAATACCACAAGATTACTCTTCATATAGAATAAGTCATGTTTGAACGCTTTTGTCTACGCACACACCGTGCAAACATCTCCCCAAATCACCTTTACATTAGATCCATGCACACAAATTGTGGATCGACATTACATTCGCTTCACGACTCTTATTCACTCTTTTCACTACAGCCTACAACCTACTTCTTTAGATCTCTCTCTCTCTCTCTCTCTCTCTCTCTCTCTCTCTCTCTCTCTCTCTCTATTTTCTTTGTCTTATTTTCCTCCTAGACAAAACATAGGAACCCCTAAATCCCAACCCTTTTACATTTTTATAGGTTCTAACAACCTATTTTATATCTTGTTCCCACTACCCATAAGTGGACAAATATTCTAACTAATTCACCACATACAATTAATGTTTCCCCAAAAATTTCCGTGACCCATTCCATATATACTCCATCGTAGCCTTGTTCACACTACGACCAGACTTCTCAAAACTTCTAGACCATACTTTACACACTTGCCTAGGGAGAAAAAAACCTATATGAAAAATTAAAAGTATTAAGCCAAGATTGCTTACTTTGTCATATGCCTTGGAGCTCTCCAAGTTGAAAATCAAGGATGGAAATTTGTTTTTCTTAATGGCATCCATTGTTGATGTAATTGTAAGTTTGGAATGTATTCACTTGTATTTCTTATGTATTGTAACCCGATGTTTATTCTGAGATTTATTTGTAATGTACTTGAGTCATTTCATGCCCTGATGTTCCTATCGGGAAGTTCTATAATGTAAACAAGTCATGTCAAGTCATTATGGGTAACCCTCCTATTGGTCAAGGGTTAAAGTCCTCGCAGTTCTAGGGCACTAGGGTTATTAGACTCTCCTAGAGAAGTCAGCCCTAGTTGGGTTTAGTCAAGTTAGGAATTAGTATAAATAGAGAGCTATCCTCTCTATTTATCACACACTCACTCACAATCAGTTGTAGCGCATAGCTGAGGAAGAAGAAGACACTGGGGCAAGGAATAAAGAGGTTACTGTTGTTGGGAGATCATCTTACTGTTTTGGGGTTTTAATTTTGGTGTTGATTCTATCTCTAAGGAAGTTGTGGGGCTTTATCCATTTATGGTTTCCTCAAGGATAAACATTGTGTTCATTGTCTCTTGTGTTTGATCGTTGTGCTTGTTATTCTCTCAGTTAAAGATCCTAATGTATTGCTAGCTTAATGATAAAAATATAATGTGGTATTAGAGCTAACCTGAGAAGAAGACACTATGCAGCTACGGGAACTAAGGCTTCCTAATTTTTGTATCTCTCTCCACATATTTTCAGCAAAAGAAGGTTGGAATAACTCTAATCCCTAGGGTGCATCTTTCTGTTGAAGTAGAATCCAATTCTGAGTTTTTTCAGTTTTGGACCCAACACTACTGCCGGGAATTAGGGCTTTGCATAGAAGTGGAATTTTTTAGTGAGCCTAGGCATGGATTGATCTCTCCTCAAAATCAAAGTTTAGAGATCAATATAAAATAATTTGGTTGGACAAAACTCCAGAAAAGACAAACCCTAATTTACTCCTAAACCAGCACTACAGAATTTCTGCTCCAAATCTAGATCTGACATCTTGACCTGGTAAGATCTAGATATTTTGTATTTCCATTTGAGGTTCTCTGTTAAGATGTCTCATCATACCAAGGTTGATGAAAATCTTGAGGGAGCTAATAACTTCTGAGCCTGGAAGTATAGGATCTCCCTGGTCCTGGAAGAAAATGAGTTGGACTCCTATATCAGCAAGGAGGTTCCAGTTCCAGAGGGAGATGAGGCTAAGTCCTTACATCAGAAAAAGTTGGTTATGGAAAAGAGGATTATCGCTGATTCAATCAAGGATCACCTCATACCACAGGTTTCTTCACTAAAGACACCTAAATCTATGTTTGATTCCCTAACCAAATTGTTTGAAGGGAAGAACATAAACAAGAAGATGACTCTGAGAAACCAACTGAAGAATGTAAAGATCCAAAATGCTGAGACCATCCAGTATTACTTTACAAGGGTATCTCAGATCAAGGAACAACTGGAAGTAGTAGATGAAGAAGTGGATAATGCAGAGATTGTTATGACCACCTTGAATGGTCTCCCTAGATCATGGGACTCTTTCATTCAAGCGGATTTGTGCCAGAAAGAAGTTATTCAAGTTCAACAGACTATGGGAAGAATTATCTCAAGAATAAGCTTGGATAGCAGCTCGAGAAGAAAAGATGGGAAGTGAATATCAAGCTCTCATAGCCCACACCAAGAAAACCAAAAGGGATCATCATCACTCCAAAGGTAATTCTTATCACTCTAGAAGAGAATGGGCTACTGTTAGATGTTACACATGTGATGAGAAAGGTCACATATCCAAATACTGTCCTAACAAGGGGAACTCAAAGAAGAAGGGAAACAAGAGAAGACATCATGCCCATGCTACAGAGGATGATGAACCTTCCACAAAGAGAATCATACAAGAAAGTGATTCTTCAAGTGATGAAGAATATGTGCTGATCTCCACTCTCATGGGAACTATTTCACATGGAAGCGATGATTGGATCATAGACAATGGTGCTTCCAAGCACATGATGGGATTCAAAGAATCATTTGTGAAACTATCTGAACATGAGTCACCTCACAAGGTGAAACTTGGGGATGACTACCAGTATCCAATAAAAGGTAGTGGTGAATCCTCCTATAAACTAGACTCTGGAAAGTCTATGAAGATGAAAAATGTATTGTTTGTACCAAGACTAAAGAGGAACCTCCTCTCCATATCTGCATTGGATGCAAAAGCAATGAGGGTTGCTTTTGTATATGGCCAAGCTCTTATGTGGCCAAAGGGAAAGACTTTGACGATGCAATAGTGATTGGGGAACAAGAAGGAGGTCTATACAAATTGAAGGGACAACCAGAACAGCTTTGGTTCATGACTCAGTAGAACCAAATGAACTTTGGCATAGAAGGCTTGCACATGTGCATTACAGGGCACTACCACTTGCAAGAAAAGTTGTTGAAGGTCTTCCAAAAATTCAAGCAAAACATGATGGGGTCTGCAAAGGATGTGCGAAAGCAAAGAACACAAAGAAGACATTTCCAAGTAGCGAGAGCAAAGCAAAAGGAATCTTGGAAATCATCCACTCCAATGTATGTGGTCTAATGTCATCAAGTTCTCTAAGCGGGTATGTATACTTCTTGATCAATTTATTTTATTGATGACTTTTCTAGGAAGACATGGATTTACTTCATGAAGAACAAATATGAAGTATTCAGCAAGTTCAAGGAATTCAAAGCCTTGATCGAGAACCACACTGAAAAGAAGATCAAGAATTTTCGATTAGATAATGGCAGAGAATTCGCATCAAATAAATTCAAAGAGTTATGTAAAGACTTGGGGATTAAGAGGGAGTTGTCCACTCCATATAATCCACAACAAAATGGGATTGCAGAAAGGAAGAATAGAAATATCATGGAAGTTGCAAGAGCAATGCTTCATGATCAAGATCTTCCTATGCATCTATGGGCAGAAGCTACCAAAACAGTGTTGTATGTACAGAACCGTACTCCACATAGAGTACTCAAGAACAAGACACCTAAAGAAGTATTTTCCGACAAGAAACTAGAAGTCAACCATCTTAGAATATTCTACTATCTAGTGTACATACACATTCCAAAAGAGAAGAGAACAAAATTAGATCCTTCAGGAAAGAAGGGTATATTTGTGGGATACTCTGAAAGCTTGAAGGCTTATAGAATATACTTCCCAGGATTCAAGAAGATCGACATCAGTAGGGATGTAGAATTTGATGAAGACTCGGCATACAACAAATCCAGAAAGAGACCTGATGAGGAACCTAAAGAAGCAAAAGCACCTAGAATTCATGATACAACCATGAACAAAGAAACTCAAGAAGAAGATCGAGAATTTGAAGAAGCTCAAGAACCTATAGATCCACCTTAGGAGAAGAATCCTCACAAGAGGAAACCTGCTTGGGTACAGGAAGCTATCGAAGGTGCAAAAAGATATGGGGATTTAGAAGAGAATCATAGAGAAAGAAAGAGGACCAGATCGTACTCCGGATATGTAGCCTTATTATGTGATTTCATCGATAAAGTACCTTCAAATTATGAAGAAGCGACAAAACGTAAAGAATGGAAGTATGGTATGATCAAAGAGTATCAATCGATCATGAAGAACGATGTTTGGGATGTTGTCCCAAGACTAGAAGGGAAGTCTATCGTAACTTCCAAATGGATCTACAAGATCAAGCATGTTGTAGATGGTAGCATTGAAAAATATAAAGCAATATTTGTTGCTCATGGTTTCTCCCAGAAAGAAGGAATAGATTATGAAGAAACTTTTGCACATGTAGCCAGATACACTTCCATCAAATCAGTACTTTCTTTGGCTGCAATGATGAAATGGAAGGTACACCAGATGGATGTCAAGACTTCTTTCTTGAATGGTGTAGTGGAAGAGGAAGTGTATGTGGAGCAACCACTCGGTTTTGAGACACGTGACAGGGAGTCTCATGTGTGTAGATTGAAGAAAGCCCTGTATGACTTGAAATAGGCACCCAGGACATGGTACGGCAGAATTGACAGTTTCCTATCCAGTTTGGGATTTGCCAAGAGTAAAGCAGATTCCAACCTTTACTACAAGGTTGAAGATGGAAACCCAGTGATGCTCCTACTATATGTAGATGATCTGTTTGTAATAGGCATGGATGGGTTGACTACGGATACAAAGAGGAAGCTTTCCGCTGAGTTAAAAATGAAGGACTTGGGTATGATGCATTATTTTCTAGGCATGGAGGTGTGGTAGAATGCGGATGGAATATTCCTTGGACAAGGGAAGTATGAAGTAGAGATCTTGAAGAGATTTGGGATGATGGACTGTAAGGCCTTAACCACACCTATGGCATTGAACCTGAAGCTATTGAGTGATGCTTCATCAGAGTCAGTTGATGCCATGATGTATCATTAGATGATTGGTTCCTTGATGTACCCGACAAACACAAGACCAGATATTTTCTTTGCTGTGAACACCTTGAGCCAATTCTTGACAGATTCGATACATGTTCACTTGATTGATACAAAGCATATTTTGAGATACCTGAAGGGAATAGTTGGTTATGGGCTCAACTATAATACTGATCAAAGGATTAACCTGGAGGGTTATGTTGATTCAGATTGGGTAGGCAATGCCATCGATAGGAAGAGAACTTCAGGGTGCTACTTCAGTATGGTATCAGGTGTGATCTCTTAGTTTAGCAGGAAGAAATCATGTGTGGCACTGAGTACAGCTGAAGCAGAATATGTCGCAGCCTATTCAGCTAGTTGTGAGGTAGTATGGATGAGGAAGCTACTATCTAATTTATTTGATCTCTAGTTAGATGATACTTATATATACTGTGAAAACCAGAGTTGTGTGAAGTTGTCGGAGAATCCAGTGTTCCATGACAAGTCGAAGCATATCGAGATCAAGTATCACTATGTCAGGGATATGGTGTAGAGAGGAGCAGTGAAACTCCAGTATGTTGCGATGGACAAATAGATAGCTAGTGTGTTTACTAAGCCATTGGCTAGGGTGAAGTTTGAGTACTTCAGGGAGAAGCTTGGTGTTCTCCAGATCAAGATTCCTCCCAAGAGGAAGTGATGTGTCTGTGATGTGCCCTTCTGACATGGTGAGAGGATTGGTTCCCTCCATGGTCAGATGTAAGTATTGTGCCCTTCCGACATGGTGAGAGGATAGGTTCCTTCCATGGTCGGATGTAAGATATGTGACATGGTGAGAGGATTGGTTCCTTCCATTGTCAGATGTATGTGTGGATTCCACATCTAGCATGAAAAAGGATTGGCTCTGTGAAGACACATCTAGTATGAAAAAGGACTAGCTCTGTGTGGATGCCACACCCAGTATGAAAAAGGACTATATTTGTGAAGACTCATCTAGTATGAAAAAGGACTAGCTCTGTGTGGATGCCACACCCAGTATGAAAAAGGACTAGCTCTGTGAAGAATCATTTAGTATGAAAAAGGACTAGCTCTGTGTGGATTCCACACCCAGTATGAAAAAGGGTTGGCTCTGTGAAGACTCATCTAGTATGAAAAAGGACTAGCTTTGTGTGGATTCCACACCCAGTATGAAAAAGGACTGGCTCTGTGAAGACTCATCTAGTATGAAAAAGGACTAGCTCTATGTGGATGCCACACCCAGTATGAAAAAGGACTGGCTCTGTGAAGACTCATCTAGTATGAAAAAGGACTACCTCTATGTAGATGCCACATCTAGTATGAAAAAGGACCAGATCTGTGTGATGATACATCCAGTATGAAAAAGGACTGGCTCTATAGATGTACATCTAGCATGAAAAATGGTTGTCTTTGTAGAATGTCCTGTGACGAGAAGAATCAAGAGATAGCACCCATGATGATCCAGTGATGATGATCCAGCAATGATGATCCAGATCCAGTGACAATGTCCAGTGGTGATCCAGATCGAGTGACGATCCAGATCCAGTGATGATGATCCAAATCGAGTGATGATCCAGATTCGATGATGAAGATGACTTGAAGATGAAGATGAACTGAAGATGAAGATGACTTGAAGATGAATATGACTTGAAGATGACGAGGACTCGATGATGATCCAGATGATACAGAGAAGAAGAATTGTGCTAAAAATTGTGTCGAAAGAATACCTTCCTAGTTAAGAGGTACTGTTGATGTAATTGTAACTTTGGAATGTATTCACTTGTATTTCTTATGTATTGTAACCCGATGTTTATTCCGGGATGTATTTGTAATGTACTTGAGTCATGTCATGCCCTGATTTTCCTATCAGGAAGTTCTATAATGTAAACAAGTCATGTTAAGTCATTGTGGGTAACCCTCCTATTGGTCAAGGGTTAAAGTCCCCGCAGTTTTAGGGCACTAGGGTTATTAGACTCTCCTATAGAAGTCGGCCCTAGTTGGGTTTAGTAAAGTTAGGAATTAGTATAAATAGAGAGCTAGCCTCTCTATTTATCACACACTCACTCACACTCAGTTGTAGCACATAGCTGAGGAAGAAGAAGACATTGGGGCAAGGAAGAAAGAGGTTACTACTGTCAGGAGATCATCTTACTATTTTGGGGTTTTACTTTTGGTGTTGATTCTATCTCCAAGGAAGTTGTGGGGTTTTCTTCATTTATGGTTTCCCCGAGGATAAACACTGTGTTCATTGTCTCTTGTGTTTGATTGATGTGCTTGTTATTCTCTCAGTTAAAGATCCTAATCTATTTCTAGCTTAATGATAAAAATATAACATTCATAAGCTCTTTAGAATTTCTAACAACATCATATATACTCTTCCTCCTAATAAACCAAATTGTTCTCTACAAACAACTTATGATAAGAATGACTCACATTTCTATTACTTTTGGTATGATTGTATATACATAGTTACATAATGCAATATATATAAAGTATTCAAAATATGTAGGAGATTCCTTTTTTGGAATGAATACTAGTGGTGGTAGCCATGTATGCTTCCAAAATAACACCATTTTCCCTTGAGTCTTGACTTCTTTCAAAAGGTACTTCTCTATTATATCACAAATACCAATAAAAAAATCAATTGGTCATTCATCTAGACCCAAACTTTTATCCCTTTGAAAATAGTGACTACCAAATTTTTTAATCCTTTGATACCTCCTACATTAGTTTATTATTTTGCTAATCCTTGATAAATATTATAAGTTATAAGGAGAGGGATACACCTTTAGTGATATTAACCTCAAAAGATTAGTTTTATAATTCCTTCAAGTATATCAATATTTCTATTTCTATATCGTTCAAGACACACACCAATTCACCATTTGGTTTCTTAAGTTTCCATATTATGTTTATGTTTTTCCTCATATTATCAAAGTTGTTGAAAACCTTGTTGTTTTTAGCTTTACCTATACCACTCTACTTTTCTTCCTCCACTTCTCCTCCTTCCATTTCAGTATATTCCTCTTATATACTTCCATATTTTTTTATCTCTCCCTATTATTATTCATAATTGCTTATTTCCTTAAATTAATTTTGTAGCTTCATTTCGACTTATTCTATGGAAACCTTATATTCATTTGTCTTTCTGTTGGTCCAATTTTGAGCCACTTTCTTAATGTTTTCTATGTTATCTTTAATTTTTTTGATTCAATATATTCTCTATCTGTCTTAAAATTATTCCATTCACAAGTGATCAAATCCCTATAAACCTCATTGATGAATATAATTTGAATGGGTAGGGGGTTTCTTCTTTCCTTTGGGTATCTAAAATAAAATTGTCCCATGATACCAAGCTCCTTCTATACATGTCCATGTTATAACCTAACTTATTCTTATACTATATGTTTATAAATCAATAACATGTCTATCTCATTGTATAATGTTTCCAATCCTTTCCTCTTATTCCTCCAACTAGGAACTACCTACACTAGCTCTATGTCAATAAGTTATTCATTCCTTAGTTTGTGAGTGGAAAAATCTGCTAGATGGCCATATCTTCCTTCCCCCCCTGAAAATTATTTTAAACCTTACAAAATTCAAGTATCTACATATCAATTCATTCCTTTGGAATATATTTTCATCTAGGAACCCATCCATGTACTCCTTCCTAAGAATATATGAACCAGAGATGTTTAGAATGGTCAAACCCATCCTTAGTTTTTTTAAGTAGAAATTTGTGGAGATGATTGAATTTGATAAATGAGAGTCTCTAAATTCTAAATTTTTCTTTTTTCCTATTACCAACACCTTTGATTTCTCAACACCACCAAAATTTTTAAAATGACAACCATAGAATCCTTGTAGACTCATAAACACCTATCATCATTTCATAGAAAATAACTATATCATGTTAATATTTATCTACTCCCCTCCTATATATATTTAATTTTTTGTGGTAAGATCCAAAACCATGCATCTTTAAAGAGATAAATTTCATTTATTACCTCTTACACAAGCCTTACTTGCTCTAAGGGTGTTGACTATCGTCTTTTGTCTTCCTTCCTAGATCTCTTTCTATACCAACTATTAAGTAATCTCAAGTATGATATTTTACCTTATTCTTAATGGGATGTTGATTGTGTAGTACCAATGTCCTAACCATTTTCAATAACCACTTGAACTCCTTCACAACTTCTAGATTTATATCTAAGATGATTTTTTTCTTCATATTATACACATAATCATCATACAATGAGTTAGTAGATGTCTTAGTTTTGACTTCAAAAACTAGACCTCTCTCGCTCCTAGAGTCCTACAATTTTAATCTTTATATATTTACATATCCATTTCTATCCATTCACCTTTTCTGAGATCTAAAACATGTGGGTTATTATAATTTATACTAGAATTTTCCTCCTACTTCCTTTCCCCTCAAATCCTCAAAGAATTTAAATGATTTTTTCTTCTTTGGTGCATGGATTTTTTTCCTTTCATTTTTAGTAGGATTGTATCAAGAAATTATCATGCTCACATTTTTTTAGATTTACTTTCTTCCCCCATTGTGTCTGAGAACTATTTTTTAATCAAGATTGAATCTTGTTAGAGCATAATACATCCTTAGTTCCATAGTCTTAGACCTTAGACACTTTCATTTGCCTCCACGCAATGAATCACATGGTTAGACTTAGGGAAATTGATCATTTTCCGTAGTTGATACGCTCCTAGTTGATCATTCTACATAGTTGATGCACTCTAGGTTGATTATTATGACACTCAAGTACACACATTGATTGCAGTCAGCCAATAATGCACTCCCCTTCCTCCTTTTCAGGGATTTTGACTCCTATGAGGCACTAGTGCATGAACTAGGTGGTTTTTGGCCTTCTTGGACATTTATTTCCTCCTTGGGCCACTCCCACTCACCCATGTGCTCACCCACTCCTGTCATACCTCCACACATGTTCTTTCATGCCTCACCCATGTTCACACTATGATTTGTGACTGTTTGGGATGAGTTGGAGGCTTATCGGTCCACCTAGGGGGTTTTGAGGGTCAAATATTGGGTTGCCACTTGTATGATTTCACATGGCCTCCAAGTCCTCTCAATTTTTCCATATTGTACTATATAACTATTATAAACATAGTTACATGTTAGACAATGAAAATAATATCCATTATTGAGTTCATGTGTCAATGCAATTTCAGTCTCTTTTGCTAATGTGTTCATGTTTTGCAAACTACAACAAATTATGAGTGTTTCTTTGGCTTCTAGATCCAGTTGTGTATCAATTATCAAATGGTATCAGATTTTATTAAAGATTCAAATTGATTCTAGAGTGTTTTATTTGTTGTAAGAGGGGTTCTCCAAATAGATTTGAGATTTTTCATTGCAGGTACATTCAGCAATTTGTCACCGGCATCACAAACAGAGATGGAGAATACCCATGTTTTTATAACACCATTCAACTAATTTTAATGGAAGGCTGAAATGGTTATCCAGCTGAGGTAAAATGGCCTATTCATGGTCACCATGGGGACAGAGGTTGAAACAAACTCTGTTGTTAAGAAATCGAAGTTCTTCAATAGACTTGATGAAGCATTTGGAATGTTTTGTCTCAGCATTTAGAGAGACTTGATATTTGATGTAGAAAGTATGAATACTCCAAATTAAGTATGGATGAATCTTGAATCTAAGTTTGGAAAGACTGATGAGATGAGGGGTCATGAGCTTGAAAATGAGCTCATCTCTTTGAGTCCTTCTCATTTTGAGACAATCCAAGATTTCTTAACCAAATTCAAGTCATCGATGCTTCAACTCAAGAAATGTGGCATAGAGAAGAAGGAGGAGCAGCTCATACTGTCCATACTTTTGAATCTAGGGCCAAGGTACTCTATGTTTGTAAGAAAATTTCACTCAAGCAAGCTCCCAGCTCGAAACTAGAAAATTCCATCACTAGCTAGCTTCATGGAGTCATTGACCCAAGAGCAAGACAAGCTAGTGTAGATGGGTACCATCAAGTCCAAAAAATACAAATCTCTTATTGCAGGGGTTTCAAATCCATCCAAAGGAAAGAATAAATCCAAGGATTCAAAGCATCCAGACAAGAACAAGCAATACATACCCAAATTTCCAGATGGGGGTTTGAATCCTTGCAAGGACAAGGACAAGAAGAACAAGGAGACGACCAAATGCACCTACTGTCACAAAGGGTGGCATCTATAGTGTGAATTTATGAAGAAAACCATTGATAATGGTGCATTTTTTGGATAATAATCCTAGTCCCATAGGGCGCAAGAAAGAAGGATGGAGGTTCAAGATCAAACAATAAAGAGAGGTTCCATGCATTGGTTGTTGGTTCTTTAGAATCTTATTCCTTCATCATTGAGTTGGGATAATCAAGGCACATGGCCTCTGTTAAATATTTGTTCACATCCATGTATTTAGACAATGGCCCAACATTTTAATGAGTGATGATTCAGAGATCCAGGCCAAGGGAACTTGGCAAGATCGAACTTGAATATGGATATTTCAATAATGTATTGTTTGTACCAGACTTGGCATTGAATCTAGTGTCAGTGTACCAAATGACCCACACTGGAGAATTCAAGATAGTAACATTTACTCTAGATACACTAGATATAGATGAAATCTCTACCAATAATATGGTGGCTTTGGTATTTGTTGATCATCAAGATAGGATGTACAAATTCTCCCATTTCCTTCCCTGCTCTAGACAGAAAGTGCTACTATCTCATTCTAATGAAACCAATAAGATGTGGCATTAGAGGTTTTCCCATATGAACTAAAAATACCTCTAGGCATTGAACAAGGGTGGCATGGTATAAGGTATTCCTCCTATCAAAACCTCGAATGGTGCATGCATTGGTTGTGTGGTGGGAAAACATCCAGAGCGCAGCTATGAGAAAGGGAAATCAAGGAGAGCTAATCAAGTGCTTAGACTGGTGCATTCAGATATTATTGGACCTATCCCTAGACCTTAATATGGAGTATCAAGGTATGTGTTGACCTTCATATATTATTTCTCAAGGTTTTGTTGGGTTTATTTTCTCAAACTCAAATTTGAAGTCTTTGAGACTCTCAAGGTTTGGAAAGACTTGGTTGAGAATCAGTGTCAGAACAAGATAAAAGTGCTTCATATTGATAATGGTAAAGAGTATGTGAAGAATAATTTTCATCACCTTTGTTAATAATGTGGCATCCAAATTCAGCATTCAGTCCCCTACACACCACAACAAAATGGTGTGGCAGAGAGGAAGAACATGGCGCTCAAGGAGATGGAAACATGCATGATTGAAGCTAAGGATTCAAGTCCTAATCTATGGGATGAATCCATTAACTATTTTACATACATTAATAGTATATATCTTCACAAATCAGTGAGTGGAAAAACACCATATGAGGCTTGGTTTGGTCATAAGCCAAATATTTCACGTTTCAGAATTTTTGGCTCAAGGGCTTGGGCTAGGATGCCTTTAGAAAAGAGAAAATAATGGCAGCCACAAATAAAGCAGTGCATTATGGTGGGATATGGTGAATATCCAACGGTATAAAATATATTTTATCCCTAATCTCAAAATACCTTCATAGAAATAAGTGTGCAATTCGAAGAAGAAGTCATTCAAGATTGTGAGCTAGCACCGGGGGAATGCTCATCCCTTTCACCACAAAATGATGTAAGTGATGAATAATTTTCTGGTATTTCTGATTCTGATATGGCTGAAGATTATTTTTCTGAACATTACTCCCCCATAAGGCCCAATTGAGTAGATAAAACCATAGAAACAGCTGGGTATTTAGCTGGCAATCTACTAGATCCTAGGAAGACTAGATCACAATTTCACACTATTTATTTTGCAAGTGATGTGTATATTTCTGAGAAATGTTTCATGATGGATGTATATGATACAAAATCACATCAGGAATCATTAATTTACCCAATATGGAAAAAAACCATGCAATAATATTTCAACTCTCTACAGGAAAATGAGACTTGGAAATTGGTTCCTTTGCCTCCCAAGAGGAAGCTAGTGCAATGCAAATGGGTCTATAGGACCAAAGTTTCTGATGATAGGTATGATATAAATTATGATTCCATATTTATTTCCAAATTCTTCTCTCATTTCCAAGGAGTGTACTATACCTAGACATTTGCACCGGTTGCAAAGATGGACTCTATCAGGATAGTTTTAGCCATTGTTGCAAGCAAGCGCTAGGAGGTTCACCACATGGATGTCAAAAGTACATTTTTTCCTGGTGATATAAAGGAATAGATATATATGCATAAACCTAAAGGTTTCCAATAGGATCATTCTCTTGTATGCAAGTTAAAGAAGTCTCTCTATGGCCTCAAGCAAGCCCCAAGGGCTTGGTATGCCAAGATGGACAAATTTATGCTTTCACTTGGCTTTATAAGATGCAATTCTGATACTAATGTTTATTTTAAGAATATTGGTGATGTATTTCAGGTAATAGCACTATATTTTAATGACCTTTTTATTACAGGTAGTTGCACCAAATAAATTGGATCAATCAAAGCATCTTTGCACAGTGAATTTTCAATGATCGATCTTGGCTTATTGAAACAATTTATTGGTTTGGAAATTGTTCAATATGAAGAAAAAATCAAGGTCAGAAAATAAAATTATGTTGTATACCTGTTAATTAAGTTTAAAATGCCTTAATTTAAGGTATCCAATTTCCCATTCCTTTCTGGTATCGAACTAGATGAAGTTGGTGACTATCCATTGGTGGACAATTCATTGTATAGGAAGCTAGTCGGGAGTTTGTTGTATATTACTCATTATAGACCTGATTTAGAATATGTTGTAGGTGATGTATCTATATATATGTATAAGCATCATGATATCCATTGGAAGGAATCCAAGAGGATCCTTCAGTATGTACAAGGAACCAGGAACTTCGGGGTACACTATGCTACTAGTTCTCCATTAGAACTAGTTGGATTTTCTGATTCTGATTGGGTTGGAGATCCCAATGATAGGAATTCCACTTAATTTTATTTATTCATGTTTTCCAATGGTCCCATATTCTGTTAAATAAATAAACATTGCACCATATCCCTTTCTTTAGCTGAGGCCGAGTACATAGGAGCAGTGAATGCAGCTACACAATGTGTGTGGTTGCAAGGCATTCTTCAAGAACTTGGAGTTGCAATTGATTGACCAAAGTCATTTGGTGTGACAATAAAAGTGAAATAAATGTGTCCATAGATACAGTACATAGATAGAGGAACAAACACATTGATATATACATTCACTGCATCCATAGCTTGGTGCATGATCAAGTGATAGCCTTGCAGTATTTCCCTTTTGAAGAGCAAACTGTTGATATTTTCACCAAGTGCTTCACAGAGAATACTTTCACTTACTTGAGATCTATTCTTGGGGTGAATGATACATGGTTGGATTCTATTCACCTTCATATTTTTGGCTCCATATCCATTTTTTAGGAGAGGTTTTGTTCCCATGTGGTTTTCCTCTTTTCCTTTTTTTCGTTGACAAATAAAAGTTTATGTTGTATGAGGTGACTTGAGCCTTTGTTTCCAAGGCCTCCATGATATTTTTGGTTAATAAGTACTAATTATGGCTTAATGAGGTGTGTTAGAGCATAATACATCCTTATTACCATAGTATTATACCTTATACACTTTCATTTTCCTCCACGCAATGATTATTATGGTTAGACTAAGGGAAATTGATCATTTTCCATAGTTGATGCGCTCCTAGTTGATCATTCTGCACAGTTGATGCGCTCTAGTTTGATCATTCTGACACCCAGGCACCCACATTAATTTCAATTAATCAGGAATGCACTCCACTTCATATTTTTTAGGTATTTTTACTCCTATGAGGTGCTAGTGCATGAATTAGGTGGTTTTTGGCCTTTCGTAGACATTTATTTCCTCCTCGTGCCACACCCACTAAAACATGTGCTCACTCACACCTGTTGTACCTTTACACACCTTCCATAATGCCTCACCCATGTTCACACTAGGATTCGTGGCCGTTTGGGATGATTTGGAGGCTTATTGATCCACCTAGGGGGGTTTGAGGGTCAAATCTTGGGATTCCACTTGTATTCTTTCACATGGATTCCAAGGCCTCTCTATTTATCCCTATTGTAATATATATACATTTTCTAAACATATTTACATTTTATACATTGAAAATAATATCCATTATTGAGTTCATGTGTGAATGCAATTTTAGTCTTTTTTGCTAATTTGTTCATGTTTTGCAAACTATAAAAAATTGTGAGTGCTTCTTTGGCTTCTAGATCCAGCTGTGTATCAATTCTCACAAAGCCTCCTTTGTTTTCAAGTATTATTATCTTCTCCCTATAACAATGTAATTGGTGGAATATTCAATCAACAATATATTGAGAAGGGTTATCATCATATCCTTCATTAGATACCTTATCTTTTCCTTTTATCTTTGATGTACTCTTCATTGATTCGACAATTGATTTTTCATAAAGCCTTGGTTTTTCCCTAGACACCTATGTCATATACCCATAATTAACATATTTTTTTAGATAATTTCATTTAAGTGTCCATATCACCTACAAATGGTACACCTTAATGTAATTTCAACATAGTTTATTGGATGTTAGTAATTATAGCGCTCATTTTCCATGTTATTAACATTAGTTAGGTCATTACTTAAATTCATTTCCACACAAATATTATCAAGTGAGTTCGTTTCATTTTTTATGGTTTTTTCATCTATGTCAATATAATCTCCCCCCCAATTGTTTATATCCTTTAGAGATTTTATTTCCATAATTATAGGGGCTTGTAAGGGATTTTTACCTACATGGATACCACTTAATATACTTCTTCCAATGGATCAAATAATGGATGTCATTTAATCGAAGCTAGAATAACAATTTCCTTGTACTAATTTTCCTTCCCTATTAGTTCCATGTCCCTTCAATTCTAAAAAATAGGGTGATCCACCCTTACTCAAAATGTGAAAGATAAATATATACATAAATTGTTTCTTCCATTCCTATTTTACTCAATCTTAGAGGGTTTTGCAGGAGGTTTATCTTCAATGAAACCTCCCAACTAGTGTTGTCTATAGGTAAATCACTCTTTGGTTAACAATTGTAACCTCTCCCTCAACAAACTTCATATTTTGTTTCATAAATTTTACATAACTTATATTCTTACTTTTTGTTCTAAAACTTCCTATATATTGCTTCTTTCATTAAAGGTTTTCCTTCAAATCACTTATTTCTAGATTTACCAAAATCAACATTAAATCCCTTCCGAAAGGGATTATAATAAAAGAGGGTTCCAAGTAAAGTCTTACTATAATAATCCTCAACACATTTCTCATGATCATCTATATCCTTAGCATATGGTTGGTAGCTACCATAACCATGCATTATTTTTCCTTGATATTGGAGAGACTTGTCCTTTAGATCTAAAGCATATATATATATATTCTTAGATTGAAATTTACATGAATTGGGTAAATAATTTTAAAGAATGAAAATTACAGGTTCAAACTCCCACCTTTGATAGTGATTTCTTTATATGCTTATATCAAATCATAATCTTGTTTTAAAATTTTGGGAGAGTTATTGTACTTTCCATCTCATGATGAATTCCTAGTCTTGTAATAATGGTAAAGGGCTTCTAATATTTATGAGAAATTTCCCACTTCATAGAAGTCTCTTATTCAAAAATTATTCAGTACCTATACTATGTTGGTGCAAAAAGTTTAAAGACCTGGGTTCTATGCAAGGGCCAAGAAAATACCGTTGTAGTCTAGATGCATTAGAATTTTCATTCTTCCCCAAGGAGAATAATGTCTCACTCGAATAAATTCTAGAACTAATTAAAGATGAGGGAAGTAATAATGAAGATACAATGGAGTGTTTTGAGGGTTTATTTTAACCAATTACTAAGTTGCACAAAAGGATAAAATAGAATAATCATATAATAAACATGCATATCAAGAATACAGAAAATACAAGTTAGATTCATCGTATACATATCATAATAGGAAACTTTAAAGGGAAAAACAATTCGTATTTCCTACTGATCAAAGAATAGTACATTTGAGTGATTACAATTTAGATACATCTATGTCTCACAACTATCCCCTTGGTTCCCATATCCCACCCATCACATTAGGTAACTTGTCCTGGCTTTCTCTCATCCTTTTGTCACCAATAATAACAAAAAAAAACCCTAACAATCAACCAACAATAACAAGAATTCATTTCCTTGGATCTTCTTCCCCTCTTTATGCCGCTCATGTAGTTATTTATGACAACGTCAAAGTAGTTTACAATTCAAATTGTTCCTATGGGTGCATTAATCATCCATCTTATCTTCCTCCACATTCCCTTTCCAAAATTCTTTACATGTTGACTACCTTTCCCATATTTCATGACCAAGTATTTTAAAAAATAAGGGGACAACAATCCCCAACCATAATTGTTTACTTTCCTTCGTGTCAACCTTTTTGTTATTCCAACCCTTAAAATGAAGTGTACAACTCTAGAACTATTGATAATTCTCTGTTATAGAATTCTTCAAATATTTCCACCTTTTCCTTCCACTTGCCTAACAAAATATTTTCTCCAATTATGAATGGCTAGTCCTGCTCACTTTTGTATGGGAAGGATTCTACTATTCCAAGACATACAACTCATAATCCACAAAACATTCTAAACACTGCAACATAAGATAGGTTGATTGTGTTGGAGGTCTGAAGTCATAGATATTCTTCTTAGCAACAATAATGACTTAATGAAGGGCATTGATTTGGTTGTCCACAACTTGAATATATTTATATTTATGCTATTATTATATGATTTTGGTAATATCCCATGACTTCACATTGATATGCTTAATCCTTTCTCGTAACTCGTCCACAATATTTTGTATTTTCTTGAGCAAACCCATCCAATCTTGGAAAGTATAAAATATATATTTTCTTGGTTCCATGACCTCATGAAGTTGATCCCGTTAGGTGTGGATATCTTCTATGATTGAAGGGATCCAGGTAATGATTTATTATTGTTTTTACATACTTTGAAGTTGGATGGTGGCCAATTATTTTTGATGGTTTCAACTTCTATATATAGGTTCTTCCAAGAGCAGAACAACTGAATACCATTTTGGGGATTGGTGTAAGAGTAGTATTCATGGATGTTAGGGTGTTGGTGTCTAACCTGTAGCTATATCTCAACTAGATGTTGGTAGATAAAATCAACATTTTTTTCTACTTCATGACATGCTTGATGCACTGCATCTCTTTCCACAATGGTAGTGGAAAGATAAACCTCCATATATTGATATGCCACTTTCATATCCTATTTATCCTACTCCACATTGATCATCTTGGTATCCACTCTAGGGATAGAGGTGCACATTAGCTATAAGAGTTGAAAAGTGAACTAGTCATGCATATCTATGGTGGAGGACACTACTAGTTGGAAGATTCTAATTTTTTGGTGTCTCACTAGAAATAGATGGATCTATATTCTCTAACATATAGACCTCTACCTCCAATTGTGGTCGTGTTGTGTGATGATTCTATAGAATTCTATTCTAGGTGACCTAAGTAACACTGTGATATTTGAACCCAAAATATGATGGCTAATGTTTATGAAATCCGACCACTAAGTGTCCAAAATCCTACACCTCTAATTTTTATTAAACTTCGGTTGAATTACATCAAATATACGATGACAAAATTCTTTGTATATTTTTTGACACCTATATGTTGAAGAACTTGTGTTATTTTTTACCAATCTAATTGGAATTTTTTGGAATATCTGATGACAATGGAGTAGAATAATATACTCTTCATTGGACATTCAACACTTTGGACGCACTAATTGACTCCCATTATGGATTGTAGTCATTAAAAATATGACTTTTCAATGTCGTCGGATGCATGGAATTGTCGTCGGAGGAATATTGAGTTGCGTAGAAAATCTGATGACTCTCAATTATTATTTCCATCGGATATCCGATGAAATTCTCTTCATATGCATGGAATTTTAGTATGAGAAAGGTCCAAACTAGACCATGTCGTCTTAGCTAGTACTTGTATTCCATGCAAAAAATGAGGGACCACTATAAACTTGCATTTGTTGAATGAAAGCCTAAACCTAGAACCATTTCATTTCTAGTTCAAAAATAGATTTACAATCTCCCAAACCTTCCCAAGCCTTCTATATGCTTTGGGATAGAAATTAAAGGAACCATTCACCTTGACTAACAATAAGTGTTTGTAGATTCATGTCTAATAGTGATTTATCAACTAGGGGGCTCCTTAGCAATTGCAATTTCACAAAAAACATCATTTAGGATTGGTTATCATTTAGTACTTAAATAATCCACTTATAACACTAGTATTGAGCTTGGGTGCATGCTCTTATTATTCACTTGTTTTTCACTTGTTAACCATGCTGGTTTTTTTACCATTAGGAACATCATTTACCATATAAATTGATATTGTTTATGATCAAGTTTTGATTATATAAGGTTAAAGGTCATTCAAAGAGGAATAAGGACACAAACAAAAGGAACCCAACAATGCACAAATGAGGGAAAACATGAATCTTAAGGTTTGAAAACAACTGTAGAACCTAAACTAGATTTATTATGGAAAAAAATTGCAATAGCTATGTAGTTTTGGTTGTTGAAGTAGAGATTCAAATTACCCATTTTGGTCACAAATGAGTCACAGTAGACAATAATTCACTTGAAGAACATAACCATCAACTAATGGTTTCAATATTTATTATTTATTGCGACAACATGATTGCTCAATATTGACTCGCTAAAAGATCATGAAGTATTAATTCAAGCTAATATTGCACAATATGATTTGTAGTGCCCATAGTGTTGAAATTTTAGTTAGGTTAGGGTTTGAGGTAGAATAAATAAAATATTTGTACTTTAATGTATAAAACAAAATCTAAAGCAATGAACTTGCTAACCATGCTGGTTTTTGGATCATTAGGAACATCATTTACTATATAAATGCATATTGTTTATGATCAAGTTTTGATAAAATAAGGTTAAAGGTAATTCAAAGAGGAATAAGGCCACAAACCAAAGGAACCCAACAATGAACTAATGAGGGAAAAAATGAATCTTAAGGTTGGACAACAACTGTAGAACCTAAACTTGATTAATTATGGACAAAAATTGTAATATCTATGTAGTTTTGATTATTAAACTAGAGATTCAAATTACCCATTTTGGTCACAAATGAGTCATAGTAAGCAATCATTCCCTTGAAGAACATAACAATCAAAAAATGGTTTCAATATTTTTGATTTCTTGCAACAGCATGACTACTCAATATTGACTCGCTAAAAGATCATGAAGTATCAATTCAAGCTAATATTGCAATCTGATTTGTAGTGCCCATGGTGTTGAAATTTCCCTTAGTGTTGAAATTTTAGTAATGTTAGGGTTTGAGGTAAAATAAATAAAATATTTGTACTTTAATGTATAAAACAAAATCTAAATCAATGATAAATACATAACAGTACAACTGTAACATAATTTTCAGATATTTCAACTTTAACACTCCTCGGTGATCACTGTGTCAAAGTTACTCCTTGAGATGAAAGGTACAAGAATATAAGTAGTAACAATAGTACTATAAAAAAACTAATGAATAAATGTAATAAATAGTACGAATCTGGTTTATACCTTCCTTATAATCATATATATATTGGATATGGCATTGTCTTTTGAAGAAAAGTCACCAAGGGAACAAGGACACCTAAGAGAGAGAGGGAGAGAGAGAGAGAGAGAGAGAATAGAGTGTAGTGGTTTTAGTCAAGTATAGTAGTAGTAAAGAAACCAATATGAGCACCTCCATTAAATATCAGTATACCAAGTAAAGATGACATTCCATACCTTAGTTAGAAGCCCATATGAAAAAACACATGAATTTATTAGATCTCAAATATGTCCCAACACACCCTAATTTTGCATCATAGGTCTAAAGCCATTCAAGTAGTGTCACTGCTTTTTCTAGCAGCCTCAAACCATTCAGAGTATGTTCCAGCAAATTCACAGTACACTAAAAATTCTCATCAGATATCATAGCAGCCCTATAGAGGTTGATTAAAGGGTCACGACAACTCTATAGGAGTTGATCAAAAGACACAGCCTACCTTAACAGGCTGGGAGTAGGTCACGATGATCCTATAGAGGTTGTACAAAGAAAACAACAACCCTACAAAGTTTAATCAAATCAAACCACAAAATCCCTAACAGGATGAACTCAGTCACGAAAACCCTAATAGGATGAGGTGGGGTTCTAGTATGCATGCACAAGTAGAGATGATAGTTATGGAATATACCATTAGGATGAGTAGACCATGTCCCAATATCAAGGATATCATGGCCTGCACAAACAACAACAAGGAGGTAACATATCAAAATTAAGGAGGTCATGGCCTGATCAAAACAATAGCAGGAGATACAAAACAGCCGTAGCAGTAGTATAGAATCAATACATCAAACTAAACCAACAACAACAAACTCTAGAGAAGATAAAGAAACATATGTAAACTTTGATTTAGTTAAGACACTTCAAAATGAAGTTTAGGAATTAATATAGATTTTGACATACCTTCTAGAAGGGTCACATAAGTACCCTATCTTTTAGGAGGTTTTGTGGAAATTGAACCCAGTGATAGATTAATTTTACTCACAAAAATTAACAATTGATCATGCAAAATCACTCACAAAAGAGACTGAAATTGGAGCTGAACACTAAACTGTATTAACTCAGTGTACAATAGCCAACCCTGTAACATAATAGGTTGCTGAATAAATAACATACATCAGGGATTCGGATGCATGAGAAGCAATTCGAATCTAGCATAAAGCAGGCTTACTAAAATTAAGCAAATCCCCCATAGGTGTAAAAAGCTGATCCCAAATCTGTCATGGAGCTCACGAATTGGAAAAATGGCTTAGGCAAGCTAAATAGTGGTGGAATGGCAGCTCATACATGCTTTTGCAATGAGAAAAGAGTGGAGGATTAAGAGGACAAAAAACTAGTTCACCTCACCTAGTCTAGCTTTTCCATTTGCCTTAAAACACTGAAAAAGCAGGGAATAAAGCAGAAAAAGAAGAAGGGTGCCTAGGAGGCTAGGAATAAAGAATATTTGATTCCTTGGGCTTTCCCATGAACTACATGAGTCAAATAAGGCAAGTTTGACCACTATGGATAGGTAAAAGACAACTTGCACAAGGTGGGACACATGAACTAGGCTAATAAGACAAAAATAATTAAATTAATGTCTAAGTGGGTAAACTATGGGTTGATTATTCTAACACACCCCCTTAAGCCTGACTTATGAGTAATATATGAAAAAATTATAGGGCTTAGAAACAAGGCTTAGTTACCCTTTACATACTGCATGTCCATTTAAACAAGGAAAGAGGCAAAACCAACTTGGGAAAATCCTCCCTTAAACATGGACTGTAAACAAAACTTGGAAATATTGTCTTTACTCATGCTTCACACCATGATCAGAAATCCCCAGTAGTGATTTGAGATTGCTGAAGGTCTTCTCACAAAATGCTTTGGTGAAGATATCAGCTACTTGTTCTGAAGATGAACAGAAGAGTAGGTGAATGGTGCCATCACGCACAAGTTCTATGATGTAGTGCATATGGATCTCAATGTGTCTAGCTCTATGCTTCTGAACTGGATCTTTACAGATTCGAATGGTACTCTGGTTATCACAATAGATGGTATTTGAGTACTCTGGTTCAAAGCCACACTCTCCAAGTAAACCCTGCAACCATAAACATTGAGTTGTTGCATTAACAACTCCTCTGTACTCTGCTTCTGTAGATGAGAGTGCAATGGCACTCTGTTTCTTGCTTGACCAGCTGATTGGCCCTTCTGCAAGAATGAACACATATCCTGATGTGGACTTTTTGTCTGTGCTATCACCTGCCCAATCACTGTCAGTAAATCCAATCCAATCAAATCAAGATCAGATTTTGCTTTATAGAAGATCCCATGTGTCCTTGTTCCCTTAACAAAGTTAAGGATCCTTTTGGCTGATTTCCAATGGATCTCATGAGGCTGATCCATGTATCTAGAAGCCACACTTACTGCATAACAAAGATCATTTCTAGTATGTGTCAGATACAACAAACATCGAATCAATTTCCTATACAGTGTATTGTTTACCATAGGTGAAGAATCGGCTTCTTCCAGCTTCACTCCTGAAAGGAAAGGAGTTTTGATTGCTTTGCAATCCTTCATTTTGAATTTGTTAAGCAATTCCAAGGCATATTTGGACTGGTGCACCTTGATTCCAGCTTTGTTTTGAGCAATATCAAGCCCCAAAAATTGACTTAAGAGCCCCAAATCTATCATGGAGAAGGCTTGGTTCATAGCTCCTTTTAAGGAAGCAATCTCAGCCTTTGAGCTTCCTGTAATGAGGAGGTCATCAACATATAACACAATGATCATTAATGAACCATTAACTAACTTCAAATATACATTTGGATCTTATTTGCATCGAACAAAATTCAGTGATAGCAAGAATCTAGCGATCTTGGCATACCCAGCCCTGGGGGCTTGCTTTAGCCCATACAATGACTTTCTCAACCTGCACACAAGAGAAGGGTTAGTATAAAAACCTTGAGGCTGCTGCATATATATCTCTTTAGTGATATCTCCATTCAGGAAGGCACATTTTACATCCATGTGATGTACCTCCCATTGCCTTGAGGCTGCAATGGCTAAGGATAGCCTGATGGAATCCATCTTTGCCACTGGGGCAAAGGTCTCATTGTAATCTATGTCATGAAACTGTGAGTAGCCATTGGCTACCAATATGGCCTTTTACTTTAGTGGTGAACCATCAGCAGCAAATTTGGTCTTATAGACCCACCTACACTGGACTAACTTTCTCCCTGGGGGAAGATCCACTAGCTCCCATGTGTTTCTCTTCTGGAGTGAGCTGAACTCCTCCTTCATGGTTGTTTGCCATCTTGGATATCCTACTGCTTCTTAATATGTTTGAGGATCAGACTCCACCATCAAATATCATTTTTCAGCAAAAATAGGATCCTTCATGCAGAGACCACTCTCAAACTGAGATCTAGTCCTCCTTGGATCATTGGGATCCCCAGCTAGCTCTCCTGCTGCATGTAGTGTCTTGGCTGCCCATTTTGGCATTGTAGGGCTGTTAGGGTCTGTAATAAACTCATATCCATCAGACAAATCAGAATAAGCATGTTCAACAAACTCTTTACTTACTTCTTGAGGTTCAGGTGGAGAAGAGGCTTCTCCAACTTCCACGTTGCAAGGGGTTCTTCTTCAAACTGAACACACATTTCGATGAAGGATTTGTTTGTGCTCAAATTTATCAGTTTGTACCCTTTTGAATCTTTAGAGTATCCAACAAAAAGACACTCTTGGATTTGGGGCTGCAAAGCCTTCCTCTTCTCTGTTGGGATTCTAGCCCAAGCCTTTGAGCCAAAAATCCTGAAATGGGTCACATCTGGCTTGTGCCCACTCCATGCTTCGAAGGGAGTCATACCATCAAGATATTTATGAGGCATCCTATTCTGAATATAAGCTGCACAGTTGATAGCTTTGGCCTAGTACTTTGGTGGCAAAGTTTTGGCCTCCATCATGCATGTTGCCATCTCCTTCAGTGATCTGTCCTTCCTCTCAGCAACACCATTTTGCTGTGGTTTGTAAGGGATAGAATGCTGCATCCGAATACTTACATATACACAATAATTAATAAACTCAAACTTAACATACTCACCACCATTTTTAGATCTGAGGGCCTTGAGTTTCCTTCCAAACTGGTTCTCAACCAAAGCTTCAAAGACTTTGAATAGGCCAAAAACTTCAAACTTGTGTTTCAGGAAGTGAACCCAGCAATACCTGAAAAAGTCATCAATGAAATTCAATGCATATTTGGCCTGAATCATGGACATATGAGGGAATGGGCCAGCAACATCACTGTGGATCAGCTCAAGGGGTGCAGAGGTTCTCTCATGACTAGCTCTCTCAAATTTATGCTCTGGGTGTTTTCCTAGGATACAACCTTGGCAGACTCCTTTGGAAAATTTTATCTTGGGAAACCCTATGAACATCTATTTTTCACTAAGATCATAAATATATTTGTATTTTAGGTGGCCAAATATTTCATGCCAAATCTTGCTAGCTTCATTAGCATGAATCAGAAGAGAAGAGGGGTTTGAGTAGGGTAGGAAGTGTGAGAACATGTATACCTTTTGAGCATGATTTGCAACTCCTTTTGAAATGACTCTACCACTTGAGATCTCTGTGATCTCAACTTCATCAGGGGAGAATATGAATTTCTTAGGAGACCCAGTGTGGGTCATCTGGTACACTGACAAGAGGTTGGAGGCAAGACCAGGAAAATACAAGACATTGCTGAACTGACCATGATCAAGATCAATCCTCCCTTTTCCCAAACTTTCAGTGAGAGAGTCATCTCCCAGTACTATAGGTGGTCCTTTCGACATTTCAAGTGAGGAGAAGGCCTCCTTGGTCGAAACCATGTGTCTTGAAGCTCCAGAATCAATGATAAAACTGGGTGAGCTTGATGTGCCAGCAACCAATGCATGAACTCTCTCTCTGTCATCTGAACTTGATCCTCCTTCTCTCTTCTTTGAGCTTTCTGGAAGGGAGATGCCATTCTTCTCCAGGAGTTGGGTCAGCATGTCTATTTGCTTCTTCATATAAGAGCTTTCAGTGTGATTGCCCTTATTTCAGTATGCGCACTTGCTCATTTCACCTTTGTTTTTCTTCTTCTGGTAGTTCTTCTTGGAACCTTATGGCTCCTCCGAAGACTGTTTCTTGTCTCTCTTTTGCTCAGGTGGATTTTTAGCTTTCTTTTTGCTTTTTGAATCCACCTTCAAATCTCCAGCAATCAGAGCTTGATCTTCGGATGGTTTGATGGTGCCCATCATCACCAGCTTATCCTATTCTTGTGTGAGAGATTCCATGAAATCTATAAGGCTAGGCATCTTCTAGGTTCGAGCTGTCAGTTTTGTGGCATAGAAGTTCGAAACAAACACTGAATAGTCAAGGCCTAGCTTCGAGAGAATGGCCAGGATGAGTTGATCATCCTTCTTTTCGATCCCACACTCTTTCAGCTGCAAAACTAGTGCTTTGAACTTGGAGAAATATAGCTGCAGGGATTCAAAGCTATTTGGACTGAGAGAAATCAGCTCATTTTCGATTTGATGTCCCCTCATCTCATCTGTCTTTCCAAAAAGATCAGAAATATTCTCCCATACTTCATTTGGTGATGTCAATCCATCAATATGGAAAAGGAGGTCTCTAGAAATACTCAGACACAGGAGACCATAGGCCTCATCCCTCCTGTTGTGCCATTTTATCTTCTCTGCAGCTGCATTGGGCTCTGATTCTGTTTCCATAGTCACCCTGTAGAGGCCTTTCTCTCTCAACAGTATCTCCATCTCTTATTTCCATTCAAAGAAATTGAAGGGAGTCAAGATAGTTTTCTGTGATTGATCCATAGCTTAGAAAATCTGTCCCGGCTGTCAGTAGAAGGCTCCCAGTCTTTGATGTCGAACCTGCAAAACAATTTTGAAGGAGAGAAATTGATCTACAATGGCTCTAATACCATGTGGAAATTGAACCCAGTGATAGATTAATTTTACTCACAACAATTAACAATTGATCATGCAAAATCACTCACAAAAGAGACTGAAATTGGAGCTGAACACTAAACTGTATTAAATCAGTGTACAATAGCCAACCCTGTAACATAATAGGTTTCTGAATAAATAACATAAATCAGGTATTTGAATGCATGAGGAGCAATTCAAATCTGGCATAAAGCAGGCTTACTAAAATTAAGCAAATCCCCCATAGGTGTAAAAAGTTGATCCCAAATCTGTCATGGAGCTCACGAATTGGCAAAATGGCTTAGGCAAGCTAAAGAGTGGTGGAATGGAAGCTCATACATGATTTTGCAAGGAGAAAAGAGTGGAGGATGAAGAGGACAAAAAACTAGTTCACCTCACCTAGTCTAGCTTTTCCATTTGCCTTAAAACACTGAAAAAGCAGGGAATAAAGCAGAAAAAGCAGAAGGGCACCTAGGAGGCTAGGAATAAAGCAGATTTTATTCCTTGGTCTTTCCCATGCGCTACATGAGTCAAATAAGGAAAGTTTGACCACTATGGATAGGTAAAAGACAACTTGCACAAGGTGGGACACATGAACTAGGCTAATAAGACAAAAATAATTAAATTAATGTCTAAGTGGGTAAAATATGGGTTGATTATTCTAACAGGTTTACCAAATAAAGACATAAAATAAAGTTAGGTTGACTTAGGATAGGGTACCTGTTATAGCTGATTTTACCACACATGGTGAATCACACATTTATGGCCTTCCCTGTCCCTCTGCAGACTCCTTAGACCCTGTGGACCATTTTTGTACCTTTTATGTTTCCAATATCATCCCTAAAAAAATGCAATGATTTCCATACGCGACTTTTAATCCCTTTCTCGTGTATATACGCGGGTTTGACCCCTAAAACCGTGTACATCGGGATGTGTGCAAAAGGCCAAATTCTTTTGGAGTTTTCCTTGATGTGGATATGACTCACTTGTCTCTTAGCCTTCCATATGCCTTGAGATTGCTCAAATTCAACCTTCCATTACCCCATTGAAGAGCTATATAAGGAACCCTTTGGATACATTGAAGGCATGAGGAATTGAAGAGAAATAAAAATATAGTCCATTGTTGCCAGACCTTATACTTGAGTATGCATCCCTTTGTCCCTTGGAGAACTTTTTTGTTCTTCCCAAGCTTTCCTTTTGCTTGTGAGCTTGCTATTGAGAGATGGAGGATTGAAGTGGTGGAGGCCCAAGTGGGCAGATCAGTTTCTCTGATCCGTAGATGTACCGACAGAGGTTGTCACTATTGTAATCTCTGTTTTATATTAATATAAATATCTTTTCCTATCCAATAATGTGTATTTAAATGAGTATTTTATACATGGATGCTTTTAAATGCTTATATGTTATTGATTATATATGCTAGAGTAGGTCTAACACGATTATATATATCATGCTTGTCTTGTTTGCTGAGTGTTGAGATAGCAATTTATCAATACAAGCTGGAGTTGGAAAGCTCAACGGGGATCTACATCAACCATCCGGAATAAGGTACGAATCGAGATCCTTTAGTGTTAGATATTTGGTTTCTCTTGCATATAGGAAAGGATTGATTTCTGGAGTCAAGTTGTCTGTTGTGGTACCCCAATCCATAAGAATTTCTCTCCGTAACAGAATTGGCGACTCCGCTAGGAGTTCCTAGTCATTTTTCCTTTAGGGGTTTTTATCGGCATTCAATGTTCTTGAATTGCTCTCATTTCTCTGTTTCTGAGTCGGGTTTGGAGGCATGTTTTCTTGGTAGTGTCTGATAGGTGTGAATTTTGTCTTAGCTTATCTATTTACCTTCATTTTTATATCTTTTTCTTCCTGTACGTGAGTTTCTGCCTCACAGTCACATGTACACGTGGTTTTGACTAAGATTTCCGCGTATATATGCGGGTTTTCTGCACGCAGTCGCGTATGCCCTAAGTTTTTGCTTTTAGAGGAATATTGAGTGTTGCTGGGTGAGTTTTCATGATTGTTGAGTCTCCTTATATGCTTTCAAAGTTGGTATACAGCTCTATTTCTGACTAGAGACACCTTTTAGGGTAATTTTTTTTAAGAATGTTCTTGTCATTGCATTTTTTATTTTTTGTTTTTCGATTAGTGCATTAGGTCTCTTTTACCTTAATGTTTTTCTTGGGTGCTGTTTGATAGTGCTTGTAGAGTCTGGGGGTGGTAGAGTCATTCTTTTGCTTTATTATCTCATTTTTATTCAAAAAATTCAAAAATATTTTCTTCTTTGCATCATTATGCATCATTTCACTTTGCATCTTGCATGGTACTTGCACTAGGTTTGCTTAGAAAAGTATTAGTCAGGATTTCATATAGGAATGATTGCATTTGTCATTTAAAGAAAATTTTTCATTTCACGTTGTAGCATACCCTGTTTTTCATTAGACACAATGCATTTGCATTGATTGTTAGGTGTGCATTTTACTTCATGTTTGCATCATAACACCATTGGTTGCACGATCATCTACCTCTTTGAGTAATAAGCCAAATAAAATCAACGCTTAATTAAAATGGATTACACTATTTTATTTGATAGGGTACACCAACAAGATTGGGTTTTAGGGTCTTGGAATAGTTCATTGTGAGTAAATTCTCCAATACCACTAAATAACAACATGTATGTGTCTGTTCAGGTGAGAGTGTGAAATTCCTCGGTATAATTAGTGTTTCTTAGGATCGTCCTCTTACAAGGGAGTTAAGCACGAGGCAGTGTGAGCTATTATTGATTGGGATGACCCCTAGTCATAACTAAGTAGCACCAGAGATATTTCCAAGATTGAATTCATATCTGGGGGCTCTTTCGAGAGTTTTGGGCTTTGCTACCCTGCCCATACAGTCAATCGCTCTTGTGACTGTCCGCCTGATCATTGATTATATTGAGGTGACCTTAGTTGCCTTACCTAGGTTATTGAGGGGGTACTTTGCAAGGGTTATTCTGTAGGTGTCCTGGCCAGGTTGGGCTTGGACAGCACAATCGCTATATGCGTTGAAGCTGAGGGCCACAATAATTAGTTACGAACCTCCGCTTGTTGTGTATGGGAGTCTCAAGCCTCTCCTAGGCAAGACATACCTGCTTCATTCAGGATCTCACATATCCTACCCTTTTTTGCTTGTGATTAGCTTTAGATTATATTGGTGTATGCTCTATGCACACTAGCTTGCTTAGGGTTTGTCTAATTAGAAGAGTCTTTTTCATTTTTTGAGTCATTATGGATTTGGGTGCGGCACCTCATCGTTCTCATCGTTTAGTAGGACTTCCACCTTCTACATATCGTCCTCCTTTGGGAGAGAGAAACATACGGTCCAGGCGGACTACTTCTCACATTGATCCACACACGATGGGAGATCATGAAGATGAAATTCCTGAGTTGTCTTCTCTACCTCGGGAGGTTGGGGAAGAAGATCCTACTCCTATGTATGATCCTTCACTTGATATACCTACACACTCTAGGTTCGATCCTTCACATGATATACCTACGCACTCAAGGTATAATCCCTCATTCATAGGTCTCCAGTATTGGATGTCAGGTGACAAGACTCATCATGAAACCGCGAGGACTAGTTATGTTAGTTATGGCATGTCTGGCATCCCTGCACATGATCCAACACATCATGCTGAGTTGGAATTTGATCCTAGCACTATGCCTAGGGGAATTCCCATTCCTTTCCATGAGGAGAGATTTGGGAGCATGAGTCACATTGCACCCTCCATCCCAGCGGTGGAGGCTACATCACATGTTCATCCTAGACCTGGTGTTAGTAGTCCTATTCAGATACCAGAACCAAGACAAGTGACTATAGGGAATACCACTTACATAGTTTCACATGTCCCTTTGTCCTCTATTCCTAGTTCTTCGAATGCTATTCTTCCCCCTCATTCATGTGGTCCTTTGGGTCGAAATGTTGCTACTAGTCATGTTCGTACTGCTGCTACTTGTGTATTCGTGTCTCAAAGCCAAGTACCTCATGTTGTTTCGGGAAGTCATATTCCTACTTATGGAGTTTCTCATGGGACATCTTATGGGACCTCTCATGGACAACATTATGGACCGCATTATGTGCATAGTTATTCACCTTATGGGTACGGGTATCAACAACCCACTTACTCTTTGAATTATGGCTTTGTAGCTCCACATAGTCAAGGTACACCACATTATGGTGCTTCCATGTCACCCTACATGGGTCAAATGGGAGGAGGATACTATGGCCATGGTCATGGTGGTTATGGTAATTAGTATTATATGAATCAAAACTATCAGGGAGCATGGCATAGAACTTCTCAACCTAGGCTCCCTTTCCTCGCAACATTAAATTTACCTAACTTGTCGAGACTAACGAACAATCCAGTCTCTCATGACCCGGCTTGGCCAATTGTCCCTAATAAGCTTCCCTCAAACATTCCCAAATTTGAGGGAAAACCAGGAGAAGATCCTAGTGAACATTTTACTACATTTCACCTTTTCTTCTCTTCTAATTCCTTACATGAAGATTCAATCCATTTAAGGCTATTTCAATGCACCCTTATCGGGCCTGTAGCGAAATGGTACATAGAGTTACCTAGGGGGGCATTCATTTTGTTCGATGACCTAGCTATGACTTTTCTCAACCACTTCCAACTACCAGTGCATTACAACATTGGTACAGAACTCTTGTCAACATTTCGGCAAGACAAAGCCACGCATATCTTGGACCATATCCAAGAGTGGCGTAGACGTAAGAGATTGATTAAAGCCTTCATACTGCCGGAGTTTCTCCTCGAATGGTTCCTTAAATCGTTACTACCTTATATATCAAAGGATGTTTTTACATCTGGAGTTCAGAACAAGGAACAAGCCATTTTTAGGGTGCAGGAATTGGATTTGATTTATGCTCAATATGGTTTGTTATATGAGATCATTCCTAATGCTTCGCATTCTAGTTTCTACCTAAGGTCAAACCTGGACCACATGCTGATGGCATTGTTGGTTGTACGAGTACCAAACCTATAGATTTGGTTGTGAAATAGGTGAGTCAATTGTCTATCAACCAATCTTCCTCGAGACAAGCCATGACTTCATCTCAACCCACCCAAATGGTGAGTGTGCTTTCGGTACAATTGACAAACCAGGAGGGTAACTAGCAACCTGGAAGGAATAAGAATAAGGGTAAAAACAATCATAAGGGTGGGAATAGGAATGAAAATGCCAATTTTAATGACAAGAATTCTCGCAATGCTGGGGGGGACAAGCATTCTAAACGTAAGGTTAATTTTCCTTGCAAGTTGTGTAAAAAATACCACCTCACTCACTTGTGCCCTCATATCGAAGAAGCCTCAAAGTTCATAGCACAAGGCCCAGCTGTGCTGACCAACCCTTTACCCCATAATAAAAACATGAACTCAAGGACCCATGATCAGTCTAGTGGAGATCAAGATCCATCGAAAGCTTGTAGTGGTCATGTTTGCATCAACATGGTGCATGATGCTAAGGTTGTGACTCATGCGAAGGACTATGGTTCATCGCAACCTGACCTTGGGAAAGAACCTCCTCCTACTGAGAGCCCTTTATATATTGAAAATACTATGGATAAACCTGAGAGTGTACCTCGCATTCCTAAGGGAGTCTTAAAGTGTTCAGGATGCAA
Organism: Pseudotsuga menziesii; assembly: GCA_001517045.1. NCBI lineage: Eukaryota > Viridiplantae > Streptophyta > Pinopsida > Pinales > Pinaceae > Pseudotsuga > Pseudotsuga menziesii. The sequence continues at coordinate 428,386 of LPNX010207270.1, forward strand.
TCCTAATGCTCAAGCTGCCTAGAACTATTCTGTTGTCAAGGATTTGGGCCACACTCCTTATGTGATGTCTACACTTGAAGTTCTTCAGAGTTGTCCATCGCAAAGGAAGGCTTTCCTTTATTCTCTTGGTGTTAATGATGATCACTCTTCCTCTGTCATCAAATTTGAAACTGTGGGAATACAGCCTCGCTTGCCTTACTACGTGTCTCTCTTGATTCATGTAGAATGTCTTAACATGACCGTCAAATGCACTGTGATTGATGAAGGGGATGCTGCTTCCATGATGTCTTTGTCGTGTTGGAAGGGTTTGGGTTCCCCCGAGTTGTCTAAATCCACTACCATGTTGACTAATTTTGATGGTAGATCGTTTCGGCCGCATGGGATTCTTCCTTCTCTTAAGGTCTGTTTGCGAGGGAAGATCGTTGTGATCGAGGTCGAGGTGGTTGATGCGCCCCTTGACTACAATCTCTTACAGGGTAGGAATTGGATGTATAGTATGCAAGCCATAGCTTCTTCTCTATTTCGAGTTGTATGATTTCCATTTAATGGGAAGATTGTTATGATTGATCAAATGTCATTCAAGAATTCAAGTGTTACTGCATCATCAGGAGCTTATATCCCGACTATCAATCATTCTCAGTCAGCAACTGGGAGTGTGGGTGTTGGCATGTATCCATCCCTTATGGGAGCCTTTAGTTGTCCTACACCCATTCTTATAATCAGGTCTAGTTTCGGTGGGGCTTCGTCTTCAATGAGATCGGTGTCTTTTCACACTACCCATATGGAAGATCCTTGGATTCTTCCTACACCGATTCCTTCGTGTAATCCTATCATAATGGATGTGCCGTTGCATGTAGCAATGATAGCATATCAAGTGAATCTTGAATGTGTTGTAGATCCTAGTCCTTCCTCTTCATGGACGGAGGAGGAGGACCCGTATGTGCTTCCTGCATGGGTAGTTCAGTCTTCTCACACACATGACTACCTTGATATTGTTTTTCCATCAGATGAAGCTATTATTGAGGCCATGTCTGGGGTTGAGCCACCTTGGGAAGAGTTGCATCATAGATCTTATTTTATTCCTGAGCTTGACCGTTTGGAGTGTGGAGACTTTAGGGAGATTCTTAGTGAGAGAATTGGTAGTCCCATGGTTCCATTGAGCTCTCCTGGTCTGATGGCTGATGGAAACATGGAAAATATATATCCTACCATCCCTATCAATATCTCTCGTGATCTTGGCAAGGTTGAGAATGTCTATGTTTGGGAAAAATGTTCCCATGTTGAGATTTAAGAGTATACTGAGCTGTTCAAAGATTTTTGTGATATATTTTCTTGGTCATATGAGGAAATTCCAAGTATCGACCCTCGCATTGTTGAACATGAAATTAAAACTTATCCTAATGCTAAGCCTGTTCGACAACACTTACGTGCAGTGAATCCTAGAAAATCACCCGCAATTAAGGCTGAGATAGAAAAGATATTAAATGTTGGTTTTATCTATTATGTTCCCTTGACGAAGTGGGTTTCAAACCCTGTTACGGTTGATAAGAAGTAGGGAACGATCCGCATATGCATTGATTTCCATGACTTGAATCATGCCTGTCCTAAGGATAATTTTCCCACACCATTTATTGATCAAATTTTGGATGAGTGTGCGGGAAGCGAGGTATTTTCCTTTATGGACAGCTTTTTTGGATACAATCAGATACAAATCAAACCCGAGTACCAACATAAGACTACATTTATTTGTCCTTGGGGTACCTTTGCATATCGGAAGATGCCTTTCAATCTTAAAAACGTCGGAGCCACATTTCAGTGGGCTATGACCTTGATCTTCCATGATCTCAAAACGATTATTGAAGTCTTTTTGGATGACCTTGCTGCTCATTCTCATTTGAGAGTGCGTCATTCCTACCATTTGAGATTAGTGCTCGAAAGATGTTGCCACTACCAGGTCAGGTTAAATCCTCATAATTTTATCTTTTGCATGAAGTATGGTTTATTGTTAGGGTTCATTTTCTCCAAGGAGGGTATAAGAGTTGACCCTTTAAATGTTGAGGTAATACTTCAATTGTCTTCCCCGAGAAACATTAGACATCTTCAATGTTTGCAAGGCATGGCAAATTTCTTGTGGAGATTCTTCATTAACTTTGCCAATTTGACTAGAGGCTTTATGCGTCTTTTGAAGGACACTACCTTTTGCTAGGATGAGCAATCCCAGGAGTCCTTTGATGTGCTTAAGCGATCCTTAGCATCGGCCCTAGTGATTAGTCCACCCAACTATAGCCATGAGTTTTTACTTTATGTGGTTGTGTCCATGGAGACGATTGGTATGGTTTTCGTTCAAGAGGATGAGGAGCTCCAGGAGCATGTCATATATTATTTGAGACAAAACCTTATAGATGCAGAGATCCATTATTCCCATGTGGAGAAACTTGCCTTAACTACTGTTCATGCGGTTCAAATATTGAGACACTATATTCTCCTTTGCCAGACCTTGGTGGTATCCCATGTCAATCCATTTCAGTTCATCCTCACTAGAAGGATGATCGGGGGAAAGTATAATAAGTGGATTATCATCTTGCAAGAATTCAATCTCGAGTTTGTTTTGGCAAAATCAAAAAAATCGTTGATTTTTGCGGAGCTTATATCTGATTTCCCAAGCAAGGAGGAGGAAGAAGTTTGTGAAGATACGTTTGTCGATGAGCAAATTTTCTTGATCTCAAATTTGGATCCATGGTATGGGGATATCATCATATATTTACAAAAATTGAAGGTCCCTACTCACCTCTCATGGGATGAATGATGATGGTTATGTCACGTATCCAAGAACTACCTTATAGTGGATAACACATTGTACCTTCATGGGGTAGATTCCATTTTACGTCGTTGTTTAACTCATGAGGAGGCTGAGCTTGTGTTGAATGATTGCCACGGAGGATCGTGTGGTGGTCATTTATCTGGGCTTTCTATAGCCCAAAAAATCTTAAGAGCGGGTTATTTCTAGCCATCGATCTTTAAAGATTGTGTTAATGTAGTCAAGAAGTGCCACCCTTGCCAAGTATTCACACATAATATGCACTCACATCCTGCCCCGTTACATTCGATTATCACCGCTGGTCCCTTCACTAAGTGGGGGCTTGACTTCATGGATTGCAACCTAGCTTCAGTTAGGGGGCATCATCATATTATAGTGGCTGTTGACTATTTCATGAAATGGTTGAGGGTATGTCCATGGTTAAATCTGACGGTGAGACAGCCACACATTTTGTATTCAACCATATCATTACTTGATTTGGTATTCTGAAGGAGCTTGTCACTGACCATGGTAGGCACTTTCATAATCGGATGATGGAAGAGTTGGCCTCGAAGTTAGGATATAAGAAGGAGCATTCCTCTTCTTATTACCCTCAAGCAAATGGACAGGTTGAAGCAGTGAACAAGTCACTCAAGTCCATTCTCCAACAAACCATCGCACAAAGCAAGACCAATTGGCATATCATGTTATACTCTGAGTCAAGATCCTAGTAGTCTACTAGAATCTACAGCAGTCTTCGTTTGGCCCTTAAGCCACCAAGGCACCAAAACTTGTAGAGCCCGCATGCACAAAGAACTTGTTGAGCCATTAGATTTCCCTATACTGCTGCTTCTACATCCCTGTGCTCTCGTTCCCTCCATTCTAGTACCATCCTGCACATTCAATTTGATTTTTGGTCATTAGTTGTCTTAGAAAAACTTAAACTCAGCCGCATATGCATCTGTTTGCTCAATAGTAGCGTATGTACACGACTTTGAGGCATTTTTCCATGTATAGCCAGCCCTATATGCGAAAAAATCCTTGATTTTCGTGTGGGCCAAGGCACATATTTTAGAGTGGCCTAGAAATCATTTTTCACCATGGAAATTTGAAAAATTTATATGCAAATGAAAGAGCAGGGCATGGGAAGTTACCTGGAAAAAACGGTGTCGGATTCCACCGGCTAAAACTCGCAGAATTCGCATTTGAATTTCTGAACTCAATTGGGTAAAAATTTCAAATGTTATATAATGTTTTGAATTTTTTACTATTTATAGAAATTTTTCAATTTTTTGAAAATTTTTACCCCCTTTTCTATAGTTTTGGACCGTTTTTTACTAATATAATGATGTAGGAGACCGTATTGAGCGTCGCTTCGACCGTTGTTTTGTCCTTTTCGTGTCGATTTCAAGTATGATGTTTAAACTAGCATATAGGTTAGGTTTCACATCCATTTGCATTTTGCATGACCTTATGACTGTTTCATTATAACCTTAGGTATGAACCCATTCTAGCCTGTCACGGAACCTTCTTGTTGTTTTAGAAGTGACTTGATGTGAATGGTAGAGTTTGACCTTACATGGGTGCCCTAGTTAGCCCCTTATTTGAATTTGATGCCCATGCTGACACTTTGCCCTTTAGGGTGTGGGAGTCCGTTGTATAGTATCTCCATGACATTTCGCAAGAGCCTCATACTCCTCTTGATATTTTGCTAGCCTATTTCCGCAGGACTCCCTTATGTCAAGTTGTAAGTGCATTATCATGAGCTTTTCCTGCCTCACTGAGCCTTGTGCCAGCTTCCCTCACTTTGAGTATCAACCATATAGCCCAAGCTTGTCTCATGTCTATCCATGCAGAGCCATTTTATATATCCTTTGTAGCTTGATTCTCAATTTTTACTGAGAGGGGACTTTCTCCCGAGTGTTGCTATCCTACACATGTGTCCTTGCATTGAACATAGGTATGTTCCATTGCTTGGAACTAGTTTGTTTTCCCATTTGACACTCGTCTCCTCCTAGTTTGTAACTATAAAGTGAGTTTATTCTTTTTCAAGCTTTCCAAATATTTGAAAAAGTCCAAAAAAATAAAAAAACCAAAAATCCAGACAAGAAAAGATGTTATCTTTGGCAGCAGTCAAGTCGTGTCGACTTTGAACAGAGCACTGTATATCACATCCATCGTTTGGGTTAATAGTTTGACTTTAGGAGCTGTACTCATTTCTCTGAGTTTATCTCCACCGACTGGTTAAGCTTCCAGTCCCTATGGAGCCTCTGTCGATGTATCCTATGTCGCAGAGATGTCCCAGTTTTGTATATTGAATCTATGCTACCTACATTCAGTCACCATTTGGATTTATGCTCTTCTTCGAAGGAATTTGAAACCTAAGTAAGCCATTCCTCAGTTATCTTGATTTTGCATGTTGGCCATTCCCAGTATAGTTACTGGTTCATGCGCATTATGATCGAGTCCTTCCACATTATACAGCTTTGATGAGTACCTCATGTTGGATGATGGGGGATGCCTTAATGCCCTCCTTCCAGTGGATTTCATCCCATCGATTTCAAATCATTTATTTTGGGATAGGAATCTAGAGTCATGTTTGAGTGCCTTGAGACTTGCAGTCACCAGTGGTAGGTTCTCTCACCATCGACATTTTTTTGGGAATACATCAATGTCCCCTGATCGATGGATTCTCTCAAGTGTTCGACCTCAACACATTTATTCACACTTGTTAGTTTGCATTCTAGTACCTTGATTCCCATTTTCATTATTGGTGGGTGATCTCGCGTCTGTTAACGGTATACATCAATGACCGGTAATCAAATGATGGACTACTATGTTCGAGCTTGACACCTCTATTCACAGAGTAGGACATGTACTCGTAGCGGTTTGTGTAGAAAAATTTCCAGACTAGTGGCATCTCATATATGCTACCTCCTTGATCGTGCCAGTGTTCATGATATTTTAGCTCTCGTGACTTGATTCCAGTATATGTCAAATATTTCCAGCCATTATGGAGAACTTGATCCACTATATATCTTCAGCCTTTATGGAGATCATGATCCTTTGTATATCTTCATCATGGATATTTTGAGCTATTTATATTGTACGTGGTGATGACCACACATGTCATATTTTGTATCATGCCTATTCATGGCCATTGTACTCTTATGTATCCGGGATTACTATATCTACTTGCAGTGATGTGTAGAGTTTGATCATTATATTGTATTGATTGGATGGCTGGTTCTTCCACTGGGTTTTTTATCACTTCACTTCTGGGATGGACTTATAATGTATTTCGGCCATCGTATGACCCCTGTGACATCACACATTAGGGGGCATCTGTTATAGTTGATTTTACCACACATGGTGAATCACAATTTTATGGCCTTCCCTGTCCCTCTGCAGACTCCTTAGACCCCATGGACCATTTTTGTACCTTTGATGTTTCCAAGATCATCCCTAAAAACATGCAATAATTTCCATATGCGACTTTTAATCCTGTTCTCGCATATATACGCGGGTTTAACCCCTAAAACCGTGTACATCGGGATGTGTGCAAAAGGCCAAATTCTTTTGGAGTTTTCCTTGATGTGCATCCGACTCACTTGTCTCTTGGCCTTCCATATGCCTTGAGATCGATTGGATTCGACCTTCCATTACCCCATTGAAGAGCTATATAAGGAACCCTTTGGATACCTTGAAGGAACAAGGAATTGAAGAGCAAGAAAACTATAGTCCATTGTTGTCGAACCTTCTACTTAAGTCTGCATCCCTTTGTCCCTTGGAGCACTTTTGTGTTTTTCCCAAGCTTGCCTTTTGGTTGCGAGCTTTCTATTGAGATATGGAGGATTGAAGTTGTGGAGGCCCAAGTGGGGGACTCAATTTCTCCGATCCGCAGACGTGCCGACAGAGGTTGTCACTATTGTAATCTATGTTTTATATTAATAGAAATATATTTTCCTGTCCAATAATGTGTATTTAAATGAGTATTTTATCCATGGATTCTTTTAAATGCTTATATTTTATTGATTATATATGCTAGAGTAGGTCTAACATGATTATATATAGCATTCTTGTCTTGTTTGCTAAGTGTTGAGATAGCAATTTATCAATACAAGATAGAGTTGGAAAGCTCAATGGGGATCTACATCAACCGTCCGGAATAAGGCACGAATCAAGATCCTTTAGTGTTAGATATTTTTTTTCTCTTGCATATAAGAAAGGATTGATTTCTGGAGTCAAGCTTTCTGTCGTGGTACCCCAAACCATAGGAATTTCTCTCCCTAACAGTACCAAAGTTCAAAACAAAAACAATAAAAACAATAAGCTTAAGTCATCATAGAAAAAGGATCAAGGTACCACAAAGAAGAAGGGCACTAGGACCAATAGGGAATCATAAGACCATTATTCAACTAAACGAGTCACAACAAGGTGGGAATACAACCCCTTCACCTACAATACCAATGTCTACCATCAAGGTGGGGAGACAACCCCTTTCACCCATAAGACGAAGGTGTACCATAAAGGTGGGGAAACAACTCCTCTTACCAGCATGACCAAGGTGTACCATCAAGGTGGAGAAAAAACCCCTTTTACCCACAAGAACAAGGTGTAACATCAAGGTGGGGAAACAAGACAGAGAACTTTAATCTTTCTCTCAAGTTATATTGTCCACATGTGTTCCATAAAATAACTATGAGTTTTATCATCACTATATGAGGAAGGTCGAAATTGGACCATGTTGTCTTAGCTAAAAATTTTATTCCATGAAAAATAATGAGCAACCATTATAAACTTTCATTTGTTGAATGAAATCCTAAACCTAGAACCATTGAATTTCTAGTTCAAAAATAGCTTTACAATGTCCCAAACCTTCCCAATCCTTCTAGATTCTTTGGGAAGCAAATTAAAGGACCCTTTCACCTTGACTAATAATAAGTGTTTGTATATTCATGCCCAATTGTGATTTATCCCCTCGGGGGTTCCTTAGCAAATGAAATTTCACAAAAGCATCATTTAGGTTTGGTTATCATTTATGGCTTGAATAATCCACATATAACACTAGTATTGAGCTTGGGTTCATTCTCTTATGATTCACATTCCCCCATTGACAAGCATGTGATGAGTTGGTTTTTGACCCATTAGGAACATCATTTACCATGTAAATGGATAATGTTTATGATCAAGTTTTTATCAAATAAGTTTGAAGGTTTTTCAAAGAGGAATAAGGCCACAAACCAAAGGAACCCAAAAATGCACTAATGAGGGAAAGCATGAATCTTGAGGTTGGAAAACAATTGTAAAACCTAAACTAGATTAATTATGGACCAAAAATTGAATGGTTGGGCCCTTTCAATATAGGTTTCAACACACTCTGAGTTGCATGAAATGGTCCCATAAATCACTTATTGAAACTATGTTTTCTTCGTAGTTAAAAAGGGTCCTATAAAACCAATCCACCAATGCTCAAAATGTTAACATCGGAGGAGTCAAGAGAATTTGATTGCAGTCCCTTATTCATTACTTAATTCTTGTTTTCTTCATTATTCACACTTTTCAACCCATGTGAAGCAAAATTTAATTAAGCTTTTCCACCACTATCTTGAATAAAGGATTTTTGGTTGTCCTTTTATAGATCTCCTAGATCTAAGATATCTTGGCGTGCCTCAAATCATGTTTTTATCTACAGTTCACACATAACATATATGCTTGAGCTAATAATGGTCATATGGTTGGGAGATAGATTAGAAATTTTTCCCATTAAAACTTTAGTTCTCATGTTCTATATTAATGTTTCCTTCTTTGCTTTAAGATATTGAATATGATATAGTAACACCTATCAATAGTTACATCTCTATATATTAGTCAGCTAATGAACTATTTTGTGATGACATATTTTAGTAGCTTGAATCCATAAATATGCTTCTTGTAATATTTATGTAGTTTTGATTGTTAAACTAGAGGTTCAAATTACCCATTTTGGTCACAAATGAATCACAGTAAGAAATAATTCCCTTCATGAACATAACAATCAAAAAATGGTTTCAATATTTCTGATTTCTTGCAACAACATGATTTCTCAATATTGATGCTAAAAGATCATGAAGTATGAATTCAAGATAATATTGCAATCTTATTTGTAGTTCCCACACCCCATAGTGTTGAAATTTCCCTTACTGCTGAAATTTTAGTTACGTTAGGGTTTGAGGTAGAATAAATAAAATATTTGTAATTAATGTATAAAATAAAATCTAAATCAATGCTAAATACAAAATAGTACAACTATAACACAATTTAAAACATAATTTTTGATGGCCTGAATAACCAAATATGTCCAAGACTTCTGTTAACAGGTTGAATTTCTTGACAAAAATCTTCCTTCTGCAAACTTTGCAAAATGCGGGATGCAAAAACGTCTTTCTATAAATTTTGTTCCTCGTAGATCTCCTTCGGTAAATATCCTTTCTGCAACTTGTGGGATATAGGATGCAGGATGCGGCTTCACAATCTTTATTTTTGCAACTAATTATGTATGCACGGTCTATTCCACATGTGGTATATGTAGGATACAGTATGAGGGATCGCAAATTCCATATTTTCTCGATCCCACAAACTCAAAATTTCTACATCGTTGATTCTTGCGGGTTGATTCTCAGCCGTTGATCTGTTTCCAGATGTGGAATAGATTATGACTATCAATTTTTGTTGTGATCTTTCTTCACCATTCGATCTCCTCTGATATCTTTCTTCGGAGATCGCCAAATTGATCACTAATAGGATCAATTTCTCTGCAACTTAGAAACTAAGAATTTATACACATAATTTATATGGAGCGAACATAGGATGAATTCATAATTCTACAGATTTATATATCAACATGGAATTCATCAAAACACACAAAATGTAATCCTCTATTCTTTATTCAATCAGATCGAAAACTTAAACAGAGATAATTTACTTCTTCACTCCTTCTATGCACACTCTTTGTTATCTCATCTCTCGTTGTACTCTGCTGCACTCTTTTTCCCTTCATTCTATTACATTCAAATAATTTTATAACACTCAAAAAAACTTGCCAGATCCAACTAGGTTGGATCTGAGGACCTAACAAAAGTAAAACCTATCGACACAGATCAATTCTTGAGTAATCCATGCAGGGATCAAGGAGAACAAAGGCAAAATTTCCACTTATTACAATCAAAAATAATTCTATCTACTTGTCAGTGAACCCTATCTAGAACTTGATTAAAAGCAAAGCTGATTCATCAGTCAATAAACCTTGAGCTGGATGTTAAGTTGATTCATTAGTTAATGAACCTCGAGATGGATGCTCCTGCATCATACTCCAGGGGAAGAAAATAATTTTTCATTAAGTCTTCAGGCAGTACATTGTACTTCAAAATTTCTTCCTCTGTCATCCAGGTTGAATATTTAGTAGGCTAATTTCTCTATTTGACCAGGTATTGAAAGAAATTTTTGTTCCTGATCTTCCTTAAGATTATTTTGTCAAGGATGGCTTCAATCTGAGGTTGTTCTTTTTGTGTAATTTGTCCTTTCCATTCTATAATTGGATCATCTCTATTTGAAGTTACACCATCTGGTTGGATACCTGCATCTCTAAAAGGATACAAATCTGAAACATTAAAAATTGGTGAACTCTGAAGGTCAGAATGAAGTTCAATTTCATAAGCATTTGCATAAAACTTCCTTAAAAATTTAGAAGGTCCAATATTTTTAAGCTTCAACTTATTATAAGTTCCCTTAGGGAACCTCTCCTTTTTAAGATAGGCCATTACTAAATCTCCAATCTGAAAACTCACTTCTGTCCTCTTTAGGTATTCTCTATGTTTATACTTCTCTGCACTTTCTTGTAATCTCTTCTTGATGGTTTCTTGTATCCCATGCATACTAACTGCAAAGTCTTCACCCTCTACACTTCTCTTTTCTTGTTTTCCCAAATCTCTAAGTTCATATACACCTCTTGGAAGCATCCCATAGACAATTTGAAAAGGACTCATACCTGTACTTCTATTGGGTGAATCATTGTATGTGAACTCAGCCTGAGCTAAAGCCAAGCCCCACTATTTTGGATGTTCATAGACAAGACTTCTCAGTATATTTCCCAAGATTCTATTTAAAACTTCATTCTTTCCATCAGTCTGAGGGTGATAAGAAGAACTAAAACTGAGTTTAGTCCCCAATTTCTTCCATAGAGTTCTACAAAACTGACCAACAAATTTTGTATCTCTATCAGACACAATATTCAAAGGAAAACCATGCAACTTTACAATTTCTGAAAAGAATAGATTAGCAATGTTTGTTGCATCATTATTCTTTTTGCTTACAATGAAATGAGCCATAGTTAGAAAATATATCTACTACAACATAAATTGAATCATGACCTCTCTGAGTTCTTGGTAAACCTAAAACAAAATCCACACTTATTGAATCCCAAGGCCTAGCTGGAATAGGGAATGGTTGATACAATATTGCATTCTAACTTCTCCCTTTTGCATGTTGACAGATTCTACATCCTTCAACAAATTTCTTCACATCATGCTGCATCTTTGGCAAAAAATAAAAATTACTCACCAAAGCAAAAGTCTTGTCTTGCCCAAAATGTCCTAAGAGACCCACACTATGTTTTTCTTGATTGAAATTTCCCCTCATCGAACATCTTGGAATACACAACTTACTGCCTTTGAACAACAATCCTTCCCACTACCTTATGTTATGGGTAACTGGATTTAACTTCATCAAGCAAATTTTTAACTTCATCTGGAAAATCATATAAATTTTAGAAGTTAAAATTACCTTTGGCTTACCAATAAGAGCAAAATGTAGATCCTTTTCTTTCTGAACTTCATGTAACAGTTCTTTTCCAGACATTAGCAAAATTCTTGATCCTAAACTTCCTTGAACTGCTTAATCTTCCAAGGGTGACAAGGTATGTCTATTCCCATCTTTCTCCAGAGAATAAGTATTCTTCCTCCCCACACCTTTCCTATCATACTGACATGGCATTCCTAAGAGTATATAGCACACATCCATAGGCATTATGTCACACAATATTTCATCCTTGTAAGTACCAATCTGGAACTCCACATTACACTGTGCATTCACCAAGAGCTAATGTCCTTTCCATAACCAAGACACTTTGTAAGGAGTGGGATGCTTCATCATCTTCAATCCTAGCTTCTCTACCATCTCCATGGAAACCAAATTATCAGTACTACCACTATAAATAACCATTTTACAACACTTACCTTGTGACTTACACCTTGTTCTGAACAGAATTTTCCTTTGAGTTGGTTCATGTACATGTTTCTCGTTATTCACCAAAACTCTCTTCAACATAAGAGCCTCTCCATCCTCTGGAGGATTATTCGCCTCTGTTTCTTATTTTAATTCTTCTTGAGTGTCTGCAACATTCACATTTCTTTGACCTATAGATTTATTTCTTGGACAATCCCAAGACATATGTCCAACCTCTCCACAAGTATAACATATTACTTCTATATTTCTACCTCTTCCTATACCTACTCTGAATCCTCCTCACTAGAATGATTTACTGCTACTGCTAGAACTTTCAGTTTCATCTTTAGAAGTTCTACCTCCTCTATTTGGAACACCTCTGCCTCTTACCATGTTCTTTCCTCTATTCCTCTGGTTTTGTTTTCTTAGCAATTTCTCTTCTATCTTTAAAGCTACTTTGATATGAATATTCTACAATTTTCAAATTTAATAGACTGATTTCTTCCTGTATATCATATCAAAACCCATTAATATACCTATATACTCTTTCTAGACCTCCCTTTATGTGTCCAGATCTAATGTTCAGTCTAAAAAATTCTTATGTATATTCCTTTACTATCATAGCCTTCTGTCTAAGGTTATGTAATTTTCTAAGAAAATTTAACTGATAGTCCTTAGGCATAAATTGAATTTTAATCTTATACAACATCTTATCCCAAGAGTTAAATTGTTTCTTACCTCTTCTTTCTCAATGTATCTGGAGCTCATCACACCAGATAGTTGCATACCCCTTCAATCCAGTAACTGCATATATTACTTTCTTCTTGTCTTCTATCTCTTCAAAATCAAATTATATATACATGGAGCATTAATCCAATCCATAAGTTCTTCAATATTTAAGTTACCTGAGTACATAGGTACTTCTATTCTTGGTATGCCATTGGTTTTCATCAACATCTTCAATATTTTAACTTCTTCAAGATCTTCTTCTTCTTCCTTGGAGGATTCAGATTTGGCTTCTTCATCACTGTCATATGAATTGTTTGAATGGTTCTTTCTTTACATAGATTCTAACCTTTCTTCCATTCTTCTCATGTTTCTTTCCATTTCTGTTTCTGCAGGTTGTCTTCCTCGACCACGTCCTACAGGAGCTCCATGTGCGCATCCCCTTCTCGGTGATATATTTCTTCACAAATTCAACTAATCAATTGAATCACTACGCAGAATATTTGTTCTTCTCTGATACCAAAACTGATGGCCTAAATGACCAAATTTGTCCAAGACTTTTGTTAACGGGTTGAATTTCCTGACAGAAATATTCCTTGTGCAAACTCTGCGGAATGTGGGATGTCGAAATGTCTTTCTATAAATTATGTTCCCCGCATATATCCTTCCACAAATCTCCTTTTCGCAACTGGTGGGATGTGGGATGCAGCTTCACAATATGTATTTTCGCAACTAATTATGTCTACAATAGTCTATTCCGTATGCGGGATGCGGGATCACAATTTCCATATTTCCCCAATTCTGCAAACTCAAAATTTTTGCACCATTGATTCTTGCGGGTTGATTCTCAATCATTGATATGTTTCTAGATGCGGAACAGATTTTGACCATCGATTTTCGTGTGATCTTTCTCCATCGTTCGATCTCGCTTGAGATCTTTCTTCGTAGATCACCAAATTAATCACTGACATGATCAATTTCTTTGCAACTTAGAAACTAAGAATTTATACACAGAATTTATATGGAGCGAATGTAGGATGAATTCATAATTCTATAGATTAATATATCAACATGGAATTCATCAAAACACATGAAATGTAATCCTATGTTCTTTATTCAATCAGATCGAAAACTCAAACACAGAGAATTTACTTCTTCACTCCTTCTGTACACACTCTTTGATATCTCATCTCTCGCTATACTCTATTGCACTCTTTTTCCCTTCATTATATTAAATTTAAATCATTTTATAACACTCAGAAAAAGCTGTCATATCTGACTAAGTTGGATTTGAGGACCTAACAAAAGTAAATCCTATCGACAAAGATCAACCCTTGAGTAATCCAGGCAGGTATCAAGGAGAACAAAGGAAAAATTGCCACTTATTATAATCAAAACTAACTCTATCTACTTGTCAGCGAACCCTATCTAGAACTTGATTACAAGGAAAGTTGATTCATCAGTCAATAAACCTTGATTTGGATGCTAAGCTGATTCATCAGTTAATGAACCTCGAGTTGGATGCTCCTGCATCAATTTTCATCTCTTTCAACTTTAACACTCCTCAGTGATCACTGTGTTAAAGTTCATCCTTGAGATGCAAGGTACAAGAACATAAACAATAACAACTGTACTATAAAAAAAACTAATGAACAAATCTAATAAATAGTATAAAACTGGTTTAGACCTATCTTATAATGCATGACAATATATTTTCAAAAATAAGTTGTTTTCATAATGTTTTTACAGACACTTCTTTTTCTATTTTTTTATTTTGACAAAATTTGCAATCAAATCATCTTCTACAACTTCTTGTACAGATCTTATGGAAATTGCAGCTTGTCTTAATGTCTTCCTAGTTGTGTGCTCATCACGTGGACGCTACCGTAAGGGGTCAAGATTTGCTGAAAAAATGAAGAAATGTTAAATTGATATATTTTTTTATTATTTACTAATATTTAATTAATAAAAAAAATTATAGAGGTTCTCTTTACCTGATGGAGCCACATTATGTACTTCATCATCCTGTCTAGCCTCATCTTGTATAGGATGACCCTCTACATGATCCAGAGTTTAAACATGAAAAATTACAATTAATACACCATTGTAACCCAATATTTTAAATTCTAATCCATAATACGTATTGTGTATCTCATGAATACATTCATTACTAGGATGCGAAGGATGACCTCAATGGGTTCTTCTCCATACTTGACATTATGTGGATCGTTTCTTCCCTGATTAAAACATACTCAATATTTTATGGCCAAAATTTATAACCAATAGATTTCACAAGTAAACAATCTTAAAAATACTTCATTGATTTTATTTACTCATGCACAAGATGGATTATCGGAAGACTATGTTTTCCCATACATTATTTTGTGGTGTTCAACAATGGCTTCAAAGTCGTGCATGAATCCAAGCTTCAAGTATTCCTCTGTTGGCACTTCGTTGAATTGGTCGACTTGCAATTTTACATAAGATCATGAATCTATATTTTATGGAAATAAAACAAAAATGATTTGAAATGTATTATTTGGACAAAATATTTGATTTATTGATACTTACAAATGATTCTATCAAATTCAAATAACCACCTGGCCCAAGTTTGTGCTGCCCAATTTTCTCTTGTCTTTCCTTTGTGGCCTTTGATGTGTTTGGTATCCTATGAAAAGGTTCAAATAAGTTATATGTTTCAAATTTTATATAAAAATAAAGAGTAACAAGCATATAATTACACTATTGAAATTATTTCATACCTTCTTGTTCCTGGTAGTAACTTTCCTTCTTTTGTCAAATCCATCTCCATTCCATCATATGAAAGGGCCTTCCACTTTCTCGCTGGAATCATTGGATGGTTCTCATAGCTAGGTTTCATTTATAGATGAACCCTATATTGGTCCCTCAAAATATTTATATGTTGGAAAACCTTCTTGAGGACCTCCGCTCGATTGAAGGTATGACTGTCGAACAACCCAACTAAGCGATTAGTGAGCTCATATTTTAAATTTGTAGTTTGTTTATCCCACCTTGAGTATATGGTAGGTTGAAATATATCCAATGATAAATATGTATATGTTTATAAAAAACATCATTTCCTGCAAAACGATCATGTAATCATTAGTTGAAAAACATTTTTCTATAAGTAAATTTCATTCAAATTTTATACAAAAATTACAACAATTTTTAAATACCTGGGATCTTCTCTATCTTTATGGGAATGAGATCTTCGTCCACCAAAAATTTGGTCAATAAATTTCCCTTGCTAGTAACATGAGAATATCTAGGAAATGATGCTTCAGTAATATCAGCAATAGGCTCTTCATAGACCCCATGTTATGTATGAACTGGTATGTGTCGACCATTAGTGGATGCACTAATATCTAGCCCCTGGCATGTTGTGGAAGGTGTTTCCAACTATTCAATCAAAAATATTGGCACATGATATGCAAGTGGGTTCATATGCTCATGTAACGACTCTTCACGAGGATCAATAGTACCAACACCCCCTAACCACTAGTATGTGGACGCAAAAACTCCTGTAAAAATAAATCATATTTTAGTTCATAATCATATACAAATACAAAATATAAAATCATAAATGAATTTATCTTCTAATTAAAGATATCACAACTTACTTTCAATCCTTGATATCTCTTAACCAAAAGTCAAACCTTTTCTCTAATCTCATTTGTCTACAGCTTAATGAATAACAGATGAAGTATTTTATCATTTTTTAAGCTCGTCTCTATCATATTGATGGGTTCCAACGAAGATGTGATGTAAGCATCACGCATGAAATCATCCACATTAGTATCTATGGATATCTTTGCTTCTAGATCAAACTCTAAATAAGTGGCTTTCCACAAAAATATATAAAACGTTAGTGAAATGAAGGCAAAATACTAAGGAAAAACATAATAGAATAACATCTTACTCATATTTAATTTGTACAATTAAAATGAGATATACCTGTATCCTCGAGGATTATGTCCTCTGATGAACTAACAAGGACTTGCCTCAATCACTACCCTGTGACAAAAATATAGAAAAAAGTTTTAGAGCCCTTTTCATTTGATTGTTTTTCTTGTTTTTTAGGTGATATTTTTCATGGATTTATTACAATTAGGTATACCTTCTTCCAAGAGCCCAGTGTCCTATGATCTAATACCGGGGAGTTACCACGATTAACACCCTATGAAAAAAATATAAATAACATTATCAAAATGAAACCAACATACTCACGACATAAACATAATAAAAAAACATGTTGCTTATATTTAATTTGTACAATTGAAATGACCAAGTATATTTGCTTCCTTAAGGCTGGTGTGGTCTAGTCAACAGTCCAGGAGTTTCCCTGATCAGTAACCTGCAACAAAAATATAGATAAGATTACTGAATAAAACCAATATACTCACAAAATAAACATTATGAAAATATACGTTGCACATATTTAATTTGTACAATTACAACGACTAGGTATACGTGTTTCCTTGAGGCTGGTGCTGTCTGATCAGGAACTCGAGAGTTTCCCTGAGAAACACCCTACAACAAAAATATAGATAATATTACTGAATGAAACCAATATACCCACAAACTAAACATGTTACACATATTTAATTTGTACAATTATAGTTAGTAGGTATGAGCTCATCCCCATCAATATGTATGGATATCTTGGCTGCTAGATCAAATTTTGAATAAGTGGCTTGCCACAGAAATATATAAAAAATTATTGAAATGAATGAAATATATCAAGGAAAACACATAATAGGATAACATCTTACTCATATTTAAGTTGTACAATTACAATTAGATATACATGTATCCTCGAGCGTGATGTTCTCTAATAAACTGTCGTGGACTTGCCCCAATCACTACCCTGCGACAAAAATATAGAAAATAGTTTTAGAGCCCTTTTTTCTTTGATTTTTTTTCTTGTTTTTTTAGGTGATATTTTTCATGGATTTATTACACTCGGGTATACTTTCTTCCTAGAGGTTGGTGTCCTATGATCTACTACCATGGAGTTACCCCGATCAACACCCTGCAACAAAAATATAAATAACATTATCGAAATGAAACCAACATACTCATGAAATAAACATAATAAAAAAACATGTTGCTCATATTTAATTTGTACAATTACAATGACTAGGTATATTTGCTTCCTTGAGGCTGGTGTGGTCAGGTCAACGGTCCAGGAGTTACCCCGATTAACACCCTGCAACAAAAATATCGATAATATTACCGAATAAAACCAATATACTCACAAAATAAACATTATAAAAAAATGTTGTACATATTTAATTTGTACAATTACAATGACTAGGTATACATGCTTCCTCGAGGCTGGTGTTGTCTGATCAACAACCCAAGAGTTTCCCTGGCCAACACCCTACAATAAAAATGTAGATAATATTATTGAATGAAACCAATATACCCACAAAATAAACATTTAAAAAAAAACATGTTACACATATTTAATTTGTACAATTATAATTATCAGGTGTACCTATTGCCTCTAGGCTGGTATCGTTTGATCAACAACCTAGCAGTTTCCCTGACCAACACCCTACAACAAAATATAGATATATTACCAAATGAAACCAATATACTCAAAAAAAATAAACATTATAAAAAAACATGTTTCATATATTTAATTTGTACAGTTACAATGACCAGGTATACCTACTTCCTCAAGGTTGGTGGTGTCTGATCAATAGTCGGGGAGTTTTTTTTACCAATACCCTGCAAAAAAATATAGATAAAATTACCAAATGAACCCAATATACTCACAAATTACACATAATAAAAAAACATGTTTCTAATGTTTAATTTGTGCAATTACAATGACCAGGCATGCCTGTTTCCTCAAGGATGGTGTCCTCTAATCAACAACTGAGGAATTTCCAGGATCAACACCCTGCAACAAAAATATATAAAACATCATCGAAATGAAACCAATATACTCAAGAAAAAAACATATTGTTCATATTATATTTGTACAATTACAATGAGTTATACCTACTACCTTGAGGATGGTGTACTCCTTTTGTAAACTGCTGGGGACTTTCCGTGATCACTACCCTGCAACAAAAGTATAGAAAATTTTACCAAATTTATAACAATAGACTCACTAAGAAAATATAAATTATAATTAGATTCATTAATTAAAGCTTGGGAAACATGTTATATGTACCACTGCCATAATAACAACGTCTGAACCTTTTCGATTCAAATCGTAATTGATTAACAACTCATCCCCTGCAATCATTGATTTCATGGAACATAAAAAAACACGGTTTCTTTCACAGTACTGAAATATGCAATTGTTGGGGCTCGACCTTCAAGGTCCCTTATTTTGGCAACTCCGCGGTTTAGGTGCGAAGCTTGTAAGCGGAGTTGCAACCCAAAATAGTCTTAACGGTTTTGGGGTTGAGTCGAAGCCCCTCTTTTTGTAAATAACCCATGGTTTAAGCCCATGGTTTATGGTTTTAGGGTGCCCATGGTTTAAGCCCATGGTTTTGTAATAGTGCACTTGTATAAATAGGCACTTATGTAAAGGAGTAAGGTTAGGATTTTGAGGTATGATGATGTGATGCGAAGATAAGGCCTATTTTTGTAAGAAAGGTTAAGTCCCAGCTATGTGCGTGGACGACCTCTACAGCTGTGTGTGCAGAGGGTTTTTGTAAGAAAGGTTAATTCCCATCTATGTGCGTGGATGACCTCTGTAGCTGTGTGCCCAGAGGGTTTTGGGTGATTGAGAAGATCTGCAGTTGTGTTCGCAGAGATCTACAGCTAAGTGCACAACTTTGGGGGATTGAAGAGATCTGTAGCTGAGTGCGTAGATCAGAATTGTGGTTTTTGTAAAAAGTTGAATATAAACACAATTCTGTGGACGCAGCCTCTACACTGGGGGTGAACCACGTATATCTTGTGTCGTGGTGGTTCTGTTGTTTTGTTTTTGTTCTGTTTATGCATCTGTTAAGTAGATAAAGGATAAAGTAAGATAAGCTGTTAAATAATAACTTCACTGTGAATTCCTAGTTAAGGGTTAAGCAAGTAACTGTATGTTTATATAAACCACAAAGCTATTTAAGTGAATGTTGAAGCTATTTATTGTATGATTATTATTTGTAAGACTAAAGGTACAGTAATATCCCTCTTTCACTTGTAGAAACCTAATTCTACGGCACCCCATAGTTGTTTCGGGTGAGACTGCAACCTGTTCATAGGTTGTTGCTGAAAGGGCCAACACTATGGGTCTTTTGTTGGTGCGAAGATAAAAGTATAGAACCCGGGTCTGCCCCAAGCCCAACAAATTGGTTCCATTGCCGATTGAACTCAGTATCTGCTTAAGAGGGATTTACGTCGTACCTAGAGGGATATGTTTTGGAGGCCCTCAATAAAGGAAATTGGTGACTGGATCGAAGATACCTATCTGAAATTTACTGAACAAGAAAATAAAGATCCTCGTCGTAGCTCAGACGACTTCTTGCAAAGGTACGTTTTTTCTGATATTCATGAAATTTTCTTTGCTAGTATCCACATAGAATTGCACCAGTGGTTATCCAGGTTGACAGAACGTAAGACACACTTAAAAGAAGATCATTTTCCTGCCTGGACCCCAGAAACAATTAAGATATTGAAAAGGGTGAACAACGCGATATCAAGAGCTGTTGATTTCTGGACAACGCGAACCCTTGAAGCAAGTGTGACAGAGTTCACCATCGACACACATACTTCTTTTAGCAAAGTAGAAAGACATTTTTTCAAAGGACCAAGGGGTAAGTACTTGAATTCATTCAGTTTGACAATTAAAATGCTTTTGGCTGAGAAAGGCATATTGCTTATCGAATCAGATTGCTAGATTTTTCTACTAACCTATGTTTGGAAGTGAAAGTGACTTCGATGAGCAAAGTGGTTTGCTTCGAAGCGGTAAAAGATACAAGAGAAATATTGGATCCTATACCCTAGGCCAGAATACCGATTATACCCTGCTAAGTCTAGAAGACTCTGACTCTAAAGACACCCCCTTTGTTAGAAACCCTCCTATCATGCCGCAGCGAAGACCTGTTAGCCCTGAGAACCCGTTGTAGTCTGAAAGTAACCCTTCCCCTAGTAGTCCTGTCGTAGGTCAGTCTACCTCAGTAAGTTCCCCTCCCCTGTTATCAGTCCCCCTCCCTCCCCCCCTTGATCCACTATGGCCCATGTGAATGATGATATCAAACTCCCAGTCTTTAGAGGAACTGGATCAGAGGATCCAGAGCAGTTTTGGTTCTTATGCGAATCTGTTTGGACTGCTAAGAGTATTACTGATGAAAATACAAGAAGAGCGCAGCTAATCACCTATTTCAGAGACCGGGCTTTGACATGGTTTATGAAGTTTTCCAGTACTTAGAACTATATCTTGGCCGATATTAAAAAAGCCATGATAAAGGAATTCAAGAAGCCTAAATCAGAGTCGCAGTGTATAACTGAACTAAAAGAGATTCAGCAGAAGAGAGGTGAATCAGTTTGAGACTTTGATCAGAGGTTCAAGGTTCTGTTGGATCAAGTTAGCTTCACTATTGGACCAGAAAAACACAAGGAATGGTTCATTGCAGCACTGTTGCCTCATATCAGGACTCCACTTATGCAACAGAAGGTTGCCGATCAGCAAGAGGCATTGGAAATTGCCATGAAGCTTGAAACAGCTCCTATCGGAGATAATTCTGGCATAGCCCAGATCCAAGCGCAGTTAGCCAAAATGGCTTTGGAGCTTCACGACATGAAGAAAGGAAAATCTATTCGAGAATAGGTTTGGTGTACATGATGCAAGATAGAATATCATAACAAGGAATAGTTCCCTGCCCTAAGAAACTACCTGAATACTGGTGCACCAAATCCGTTTAACCCTGTTGTGCTATATTGTGAGATCTGTAGAACAACTGGCCAGCATCGATCTTAAGATTTCTATCTACTCCAGAGGCATGTTCAAGTACCTAAGAATCCCTACTGTAAGTTCTGCAAGTCAGTAGGACACAATGAAGATGAGTGTCGCAGCTTTGAACTCATGAGAGAGCGCACCTATGATGATTATCGGGTACAAAACGATGCACAAGGTAATGATGGATATGGCTATCGTGGTGGTAACCCAGGTCAAGGTAATTTCAGAGGTCGTGGTGGTATGCCTGGAAGAGGTCGAAGCCAGGTTATATGCTATAACTGTAATCAGGCAGGCCATGTAGCTAGAGACTGTCAGAACCCAACTAAGACATGTCGATATTGCAGAGCAGTCGATCATGTCATTGAGCAATGTCCACAGTTGATAGCCAAGATCCAAGAAAGGAATGGCCCTCCTAATCAGAATGTTTAGATGATTGCTATGGAGAAAAGATCTATCCTAGCTATTAATGTTGTTACAAGGAGTGGAGCTATGACACAAGTGCAGAATACGAAGACACAGTCTGATGAGGCTTGGGTCCACAAGGCCCTAGAGAAAATTCTAGCCTTCAATGTTGGCAGAGAAAAAGAAACATTCAAGGAAGCTAAAAAATACTTTGCCGATCTGATAACTTTAGTAGCAACTACGCCACAGCATCAACAGCAGTCGCAGTTACAAGAAGCTTTGCCAGATCAAGTAAGTGCATTAAAATCCTTCTTACAGAGTTGTATGAATATATTAAGAAACAATAATGCTTTGAATGAGTTACAGAAAGTTCTTTAGCCTTGTGAATCTCAATGAAGCTCTAATAAAGGAAAAAATGTTAATGGAGTTAGAAGGACTGGAAGAGAAATGAGATTCCATGCTCAGATAGGAGAGTATGACATGACTGATATCATTTTAGACCTGGGATCAGAAGTGAATTTCCTAACTAAGCAGACTTGGGAACAAATGGGAAAACCTACCCTTGAATGGTCCCCTATACAGTTTATATTATCCAATCAGCAGAAGATTGTGCCTTTGGGTAGACTCCCTAGTGTACCAGTAGATATTGATGGAGTCAGTACCCTAGCAGATTTTGAAGTCATTGAAATAATTGATGATAGCAACCCCTATCCAGCATTGCTAGGAATTTAATGGGCAATAGACAATGATGCAGTAATCAACCTTAAGAAGAGACAGATGACTTTTGAAGGGAAAGGCTTGAGAGTCATAGTACCATTGGACCCTTCTCAAGGAGAAAGGTACATAGAGCCAGTAAGAGATGAAGATCAGTATGTTTTAGATCATATTTACAATATCACAGCTAAAGAAGAATACTATGTTAACCCTACTACTGAAGGCATAATGGATTGGCAGTGTGACAGCTCTTGCATGACTGATTCAGATGACAGCCTAGAGAACTGGTAGAATCGACTATATGAGCTACATGGACATCGATGTGTAAGAATTACCAAGTCTCTTAGATGGCTTAGCTCATAGACAAGAGCCTTACCTACATTCGATGGCTTGACAGACCCAGAAGATTTTATTGTGCAATTCTCAGAGAAGGTACCAGATTCACAGAAAATGGAGACTCTAGATTCAGTATTCAAAGCCACAACTGCCAGATGGTGGAATGGTCATAAGAAGTATACTCATAGTTGGGAATCTTGTCAAAATTTTCTTCACCTGAGATTCATATATCAACCTCAGGAGGTGCGAAGTAGATTTGATGGTAAGACTAGCACTCAAGAACACTTGGAGCAATGTTGTGAAGCATGGAAGCATGTACCTTGTGAAGAATGGGTACATAGGTTTGTACACACTCTGGAACCTGTAGCAAAGAACTGGTATGCGAAGGTGGAGCTTCGCCATGGTACTGTAAGTTGGGATAGTCTTGTTGATAGTTTTGTACTTACATTTTCTATTAATGAGGTTTGCCCTGCTTTGGACGCAGCTGTTAGATTGATCCATACTAAGGTATTTGATGATAAAGAAATAGCCAAGTACCAACCTGATTAGAAGGAACAAGAAGCTAATGTAGTAGAATGCTATAACCTCGCCATTGATGAATATGATGACCCTCGCAACATCAATATTCCAGAGTCAGAAGGACACTGCGAAGTACATGGACCAGCAGTCGAAGCACCTGAAGTAACTCAGCCCCTGAAGACAAGGAAAGTAAACATTGGATCAGAAGAAATGCCTAAGTATGCTACCATTGGAGAATATTGGGACGAAGAAATGGTAAGCAAAGTGACTAAACTTCTCCATGAGTATTAGGACCTATTTCCGACAAATTTCTCAGAAATGAAAGGCATCCTTCGTGATATAGGAGTGATAAAAATACCCTTGAAAGCTGATGCGAATCCTATGAAGCAACGCCCTTATAGGATGAACCCTAAGTATAAATAAAAATTCAGGATAGAGATAGATAAGATGCTCACTGCAGGAATCATTGAGCCTATCGAAGAGTCCGAATGGGTCAGCCCTATGATGGTACAAGAAAAGAAGACCAAGGGGGAAATCAGAATCTATGTTGATCTGAGGAAGCTGAATAATGCCTGTTTACATGATCCTTTTCCTACTCCCTTTACAGATGAAGTTTTAGACAATGTTGAAGGAAAAGAAGTGTATTCTTTCACTAATGGATTTTCAAGTTACCATCAGATCAGAATTGCTCCAGAGGATCGACATAAAACAACCTTCGCTACAGAAATGGGATCTTTTCAGTATACAGTTATGCCCTTTGGATTGAAGAATGCACCTGCTATGTTTTCCAGAGTAGTCATATCTGCATTTAAGGAATTCATTCATAAGTTCTTGGAAGTTTACTTTGATGATTGGACTATCTTTGGCTTATTGAAAGATCATATAGCTAGTTTAAGGCTTATGTTGGACAAGTGTAGACAGCATCAGATTTCATTGAACCTGAAGAAGTGTATCTTTTGTGCACCTTTCGGAATTCTACTAGGTCACATTGTATGCAAGCAAGGATTGATGGTGGATCTTGTGAAGATAGCCATCATTGTGAACTTGCCCCCTCCAAAGTCTGTTAAGCAACTTCGCACTACGCTTGGTCATACTGGATATTACAGGAAATTCATCAAAGGATATGCTCAGATTACAGCCCCTATGGAGAGGAAGTTGAAGAAAGATATTAAGTTTGAGTGGAAACCTGAGTGTCAGGAAAGATTGGACATTTTGAAAGAAAAGATGGTAACTGCCCCTATCCTAGTATTCCCTGACTGGAATAAGGAGTTTCATGTTCATGTCGATGCATCTTGCATTGCTTTAGGTGTAGTATTGGCTCAGTCAGACGAAGGTAATATTGATCACCCTATTGCTTTTGCAAGTAGAAAATTGTCCACAGCAGAAAAGAATTCTACTACAACAGAACGAGAAGGTCTAGCTATGGTTTATGCCTTGCAGAAGTTTCGACATTATTTGTTAGGATCTCATTTTAAGATGTTCACTGACCATTCTACTTTGAAGTATTTGGTTAACAAGCCTGTGTTGGGTGGAAGGATATGCAGATGGCTGATTTTGTTTCAGGAGTATGACTTTGAGATCATAGTTAAGCCAGGAAGACTTAACCTAGGGCCTGACCACTTGTCGAGGCTCGAGTTAGGAGAAGATCCCACTATTTTGGATGAAGGTCTTCCTGATGCCCAGTTGTTTTCCATCCAGATGGTTGATGACTATTTTCAGAATATTGTGCAGTACTTGTCTACAGGTTTTGCACCCTCTGAGATGACAACACAGCAGAAGAAGCAGCTGGTAGTTAGAGCAGCTGACTTTACCTTGATAGCAGGACAGCTCTATAAGATGGGACCAGATGAAATACTGTGCAGATGCATCCTAGAGCATGAAAAGCCATTGATTTTGGCTGAGGCACACTCTGGAGTAGCAGGAGGTCATTATGCAGGAAAATCTACAGCTCAGAATATTATGACAGCTGGATTGTGGTGGCCTACAATTCATAAGAATGCAAGAGAGTATTTCCACAGCTGCGATATCTGTCAAAGGACAGGAAAACCATCCAGGAGGGATGAGATGCCTCTGGTTCCACAAGTAACTTTACAAGCATTTGAAAAATGGGCTATTTATTTTGTTGGACCAATCAATCCCCCTGCAAAGAAATTTGGGGCAAGATACATTATTACAGCAACTGACTACCTCACTCATTGGGTCGAGGCTCAACCAGTCAAGAACTGTAGCGCTACTACAGCTGCGAAGTTCATCTCTGATAATATCTTGTCAAGGTTTGGGTGTCCTATAATTCTTATGAGTGTTCAAGGGTCACATTTTCTGAATAAGACTATTGAAGCATTGACTGAAGAATTTCAAGTATATCATCAGAAGAGTACTTCCTACCATCCTCAAGCGAATGGGAATGTCGAAGCCTTTAACAAGATTCTTGAGCACGCTCTAACGAAGGTTTGTAATGTTAATAGGAATGATTGGGATCTTAGAATTCCAGCAGTATTATGGGCTTATAGAACCACTTGTAAGAAGTTGACAGGACACACACCTTTTAGGATGGTATATGGACAAGAAGCAGTTATGCCCATGGATTACATTGTTCCTAGCCTCAGAATATATTCCTTCACAAAGATGGATGATCCAGCCGTGCTGAATGAAAGGCTGGAAAAGATACTGGAACTAGAAGAAGACAGATTCATTGCAGGTTTCCAGCAGCAAGTACAGAAAGCTAGAGAAAAAGCATGGCATGATAGACACATTAAGAAGAAGCATTTCTATATTGGTGATCTTGTTCTCTTGTATGATATTAAATTCATGAAGTTCCTAGGTAAGTTCAAGACACATTGGAAAGGACCATACATAGTTCAGAAAGTTACTGATGGTGGCGCAATTCAGTTAGTTAAACTGAATGGAGAAATTTTTCTTTCCATGGTGAACGGAAGTAGATTAAAGAAGTACAGGGACAAGCCTATACCCCCTGATCAGACGTAGTACCAACAAGAAGAGTCTAAGTACCAAGAACAGTTGAAATTGGGTACTAGACTATAATGAAGCTGTTCTCAGAGAGCTATGGTAGATTGTTGGAAGTGTCGCAGTTCGACGCTCTGTCGAAGCTGGTGTCAGGATGTGTCAGAGGTCTGTACTGTGTCGAAGGTACTTATGGTGGCGAAGCTGAAGTTAATGGTTGTGCTGAAGAAGAAAGGTGTGTCGAAGCTTAAAATGTGACCGTTGGAAAAGAATCGGATTTGGCGGAACCGGCACGTGAACTGCATCAACTGCCTATAATGATGAGATTTTGGGAAATCTAGCATCGTTTGGACAAGACCTACCTCCAATTCGGTCAGATTTGCTGTCATCAATGCACAATGATGGCAGATTTAGTCGTTGGATTCTATAAGAAGACACCCAAGCTTGTGAAGTGTGCATTGCATATTTTCTTGAGTTTTACAGTTCAGTCCATGTCAGTCGATTGTGACATCCAGGAATGGTTGAGAGAGTTCAAACAGAGGGGTCTGCAGAACCCTATGAGCAATCCACCTGCATCTGCACCTCATGAAGAGACTCCCTCAGTGCCAAATCAACCAATGTAGACACGAGCAACCAAAAAAAAATTTAAGGTAGAAATTCGCTCTAAGCGGAACGAAGAAAGGCACAAGAACATAGGCATTCTGCTAAGGATGAAAGGATGAAGGATAGAGCAAGCCATGGTAGTGGTAGAAGTAGTAGACGGAATGATGATGATGACAGGAATATAAGGGAGAAAGATGGCAGGAGGATTAAAGATGTTGCTTACAGAGATGCAAACGGATACAGAGCTCGACAGAGTGCAAAAGGAGATAGTGGAGAAGGAGCCAGCTACCAAAGATATTATGTGCAGCCTCAGCAAGCAGTTTACTATCTGTGCCTACAAGATTCGTCCAACAGAAAATCAGCAGAGTGTCCTAGGATGGGCCACTGGTGAGTCTTAGGGGCCTATTGGGGCTTGACCTTCAAGGTCCCTTATTTTGGCAACTCCGCGGTTTAGGTGCGAAGCTTGTAAGTGGAGTTGCGACCCAAAATAGTCTTAGGGGTTTCGGGGTTGGGTCGAAGCCCCTCTTTTTGTAAATAACCCATGGCTTAAGCCCATGGTTTAAGCCCATGGTTTTGTAATAGTGCACTTCTATAAATAGGCGCTTATGTAAAGGAGTAAGGTTAGGATTTTGAGGTATGATGATGTGATGTGAAGCTAAGGCCTATTTTTGTAAGAAAGGTTAAGTCCCAGTTGTGTGTGTGGATGACCTCTGCAGCTGTGTACGTAGAGGGTTTTTTTAAGAAAGGTTAAGTCCCAGCTGTGTGCATGGACAACCTCTGCAGCTGTGTGCACAGAGGGTTTTGGGTGATTAAGAAGATCTGCAGCTATGTGCACAGAGATCTACAGCTAAGTGCGTAGCTTTGGGGGATTGAAGAGATCTGCAACTGAGTGCACAGATCAGAACTGTGGTTTTTGTAAAAAGTTGAATATAAACACAGTTCTATGGACGTAGCCCCTACACTAGGGGTGAACCACATATATCTTGTGTCGTGGTGGTTCTGTTGTTTTGTTTTTGTTCTATTTATGCATCTGTTAAGTAGATAAAGGATAAAGTAAGATAAGTTGTTAAATAATAACTTCGTTGTGAATTCCCAGTTAAGGGTTAAGCAAGTAACTGTATGTTTATATAGACCGTGAAGGTAGTTAAGTGAATGTTGAAGCTATTTATTGTATGATTATTATTTGTAAGACTAAAGGTACACTAATATCCCTCTTTCACTTGCAGAAACCTGATTCTGTGGCACCCCATAGTTGTTTTGGGTGAGACTGCAACCTGTTCGCAGGTTGTTGCCTAAAGGGCCAACACTGTGGGTCTTTTGTTGGTGCGAAGATAAAAGTATAGAACCCAGGTCTGCCCCAAGCCCAACAACAATTGGGTTGCTTATTTGTAGGCACAGGTTGTGTACTGTTTATAAACCTTGCAATATTCCATGTTTCTTTTGGCCTTCTATCAATGTACATAGTCGCTCCTTTATTTATAGAAGCAATGGTTCGAAATTTCATCCTCAATTATGGATTGTTTTGCTTAAAACTTCAAGGTATGTTATTTGTATAATGTTTCCCTACAACTACATATCTATCTCTCTCTCAAGGTATGTTCGTTATTCCCTAGTGACTTGTCTGAGTATAAGAAAGGTCCAAACCATCATTGTTTTCATAGTTAGATCATTTATTGATGTTAGTTGTTTATTGTACTAATGTTCATGATTATGCTAGTATTGTTTTATTGTATTTTTTATGACTTGTACAACTGTTATGATTTCTCTTCAGTCATATATGTTTAACACAAGGACCCTTGAAAGTGTTAAAGTTTAAAGAGATAAAAATTATGTTTGAATTTACCTTATTGTTACTATTGTAATTTTACTTCATCCTTCTGAGTACTTTGTTTGATTTGTTTCTCAATTTAGTTAAATTTTTTAAAATCCTAAAACTTTAATAGTCTCTTCTGATTTCCAAGTAGTAATAATGGTCCAACACTAAATCAAAATTAAGATTTTGTATCAAAAATCAATAATGTTATTTGCAGTTTTCTAATGGGATGTCGATGAAGTGGACACTACATAGTGTAATGTGAGTAGTGTTAGAAAATAGGATTACAAAGAAATAACAATAAATAAGATGAAAATATAAAACACATAAACACATTACAAGAGAGACATTAATATAAAGTGGTTCACCCAAGATGGGATACATCCACGCATCAATTTCCATTCCTTTATTATTATACCATCTAGTAAAATGAAGGGATACAACCTGCAACACACCCACTACACTTCATCTTCACTCTATCATAATCTCTCTCACACAATCATAGAGATCTCTTTTACAATGCTACAATACAACATAATACATAAGCATATTACAATGCCTTAATTTATAAAGGGAATACCATGGGAAAATACCATGATATTCCAAAAAACATGGGCTCGTAAATCACCCATTAGTGACGAAGTCATGACTTTGAAATTACGAAATTTTACAAGGAATTTTTCCTTAATTTTCTCTTTGGAGACGCTACCCTCAAAACCCTACCATGGGGGCTCCCAAATCATTCGTCATGCCCCCTAAAACCCCCATGATGGATTTATTGTGGGGAAATATCCCCACATCCCTCGTCATGGTACTGGGGTCCAAACACGGCCAAAGCACAAACTCTAGAATCAGGAATATCAGGCTCTACAACTAGTAATTTCCCACTTGGAGACTAATCACAACAAATCCATCGTTGTTTCACTTGCTGGACTATGCTCTGAACCTTGGACCTAGATAATTTCTCATATTCACCTTAATGCTTGAAGGCTAATAGAGATAGATAAAGAAATTAGTTTCTCCTTGTTTACTACCTTTGTCAACATGCCTGCAAGATTCTGGCTAGTATGTATCTTTTCCAACTTCAATAGTTCATTTTCCAAAACATATATTATGAAATGGTACTTGATATGTATATTTTTAGTATTGGAATAGAAGGTTGAGTTATATTAAATTGAGCACATAGATCTGTGGACAAACACACAACTCACATGATAGATCACACAATTTACTCAGTTATTGAAGAATGAAACAGTGCAAAAATGGCTTGCAGCTGTGAATGCTTTTCATTAATCAAAGAGTAATTAGATAGATAATTACAATGAAGTACAATGGCTTTAATAGCCACAAGCAATTCGAATCCACATGAGGAAGTTCAAATTGATTAGACTCTACTTGACTTTAGGTAACCAAGACCTTGTCTAAATCACTATCGGAGGACTCAATAGTTAACTGACCTTGTCTAAACCATAACCGGAGTTCATCAAAGCTCTAAAACACAACTCAAGTGTTACATTCAGTGTTGACTAATGGTTAACTGACTGTGGTAGGTGAGAAATGTGCCCCACAAGTGTGCGGTCAAGTAAACCTAGTGCTAACTGAATGTAGAGGACTAGAACTGAATGTAACTGACTCCTAACTTAGCTTGACTAGTCATTAACTGAAGTGAACTAACCTTGGTTGGTTTCGGCACTCCCAGTGGCTTCCTAAATTGTAGGGATTGGTCTAGGAGGCTCCTAAACTTATGCAATCAAGTGCAATAAGTGGCAGTAAGCCTCAATTAGTGTTCCCCACACTTTAGTAACTGAAACATGTGCCCCAATTAGGTCAAGTTGACCCAATGGTGCTAATGACTATAAATAGACTGGATGGACTCCCGATTTAGACATGACTCCTGATTTAGACATATGACCAAATTGGACAAGGGAGGATTAATAATCCTAACACCCCCCCTGAATGCTAACTTGGAAAATCTGTGGGCCTTGGTAACTAAGACCATAGGTCACCCATTACATCAAGTAAAGTAAAGAAACTGCTCAAAAACAAGGTGCCGGGGAAAAACCACATGGGAAAAAACCCCCCTTCTAATTAAGTAGGTAGAATCAGGATCAATCTGGTTCTTCTGTGCATAGGTATACTGGGGCCTAGCATGTGAACCTCTCCATCATTATGTCTGGAGGAATCTTCCTCTTTGGAAGAAGAATGGTATGCTCAACTAAATCAGAAATATAGACAGCTACCGGATGAAGACTGGACCCATGTAGAGCAACTGAAGTCAACTGAAAAGTGAGAAAAGGTTCTTGAGAATTCAGAGAATGTGAAGAAAACTCAAGAAACTGATATTTTTCATCCATGAACAGCAAACCATGAGTGGTAAGAACAGCCCCAAGTGTTAGGAGCAGGTATCCAGGCAGATGCAGAAAATATTCCTCTTTACTAGTTCTGTGAGGAGATGAGCATGTGATCAATGGTAGAGAAGCACTGGGACTGTTGAGAGAGAATGCTTGAGCTCCATAGTCTGATATATCTTGTGAAATAGATAATGAATCACATAATAAATTATCAGCAACCTCATATGAGGAAACTAACACCAAATCCCCATCAACAGTTTTGAAGAGAAAGTGCGGTACTTGATTTTTCACACCGGAATTGGTGAGAGCAGCTACAAGTATGAATGAAGGCTTTTGGATTTTAAAATATGAACCAAATAATATCAGATCAGAAATTAAATCAGATCTAAATAGGTTCAAAACAGATCCAAAACTGTAAAATGGAATCAAATCCCCAGCAGCAGTTTCGTAGGAGACTTGCAGTACTTGTTTCTTCACACCGTTGATGAGAACAACTACAAGCAGTACTGAAAGATTATGAATTTGATATATTAAACCAAGAAATATCAGATCAGATCTAAATAATATCATATCAGATCCAATAAGGTTAATATCAGATTCAAATAAATGGTTAACCGAGACGGTGGATGCACAACTTTCTTCTTCTTCAAAATTCTGAATTTTGGTGCATGCAATCCTGCAGGAGTTTGCTAGAAAAACTAGATCATGGGGAGCGAATGGATCACTCTATTAATCTGATATTTATTCCAAAATATCCAAGGTATCACATATTTTCACACCAGCAGCAACATTAGAGGGAGAAAAATCAAATTTCTCTTCACTTTCAGAAGCAATTATTGGTAAATTTTCCACAAAATTTAAAGGAAAATCACCAGTGAATGTTTGCATGGAAGTGCAGCAGTATTTTTCTTCAATATCAGAGATTCGAATGTCTTCTTCTGTTTCAGAAATATGAGAAGATGAGATATCATATATCTCATGAACTTTTGGAGCATCAAGGGAAGGAGTCACTGCATGGAGACTATCTTCAATTCAAATTGACTGTGTAGAAGTTTCTGCTTCTTCTTCATATTGAACAACTTCATTAGAGAGAGTGGAGGATGAGATTTTTGGATCAAGAGTGCTTATGGTGCTGGATATTCTCTCCAAAATTCTATTATGATCCTCATCAATCAATCCAAAGGTTCTGTCCAATCTTGTCCAGAGTTCCTTTGGGTTTTCAATATATTCCCTCGGATTTTCAATAGATCTAATGAGGTAGAGCAAGCTACGAGAAACACCCATTGCTATTGTTCCAAAAGCTCCATCACTTGTATTCAGCCAGTCAATCTTACTAAAACACTCTCTATCAAGTCCAATAGACACCCGACAGAGATCTTTTCTCATCAGAGATAAAATCATCTCCTTCTTCCATTCTGAATAGTTTGAGGATAGGGTGAGAAGAGGAACTGATGAATCCATTCGAAGTTGTACCTGCAAAACAAAAAAAAATGATCCAGTAGGAGATATGAGGAGGAGAAGTGCCTTTTCTGCTGAGGCTCTGATACCATATTAAATTGAGCACATAGATCTGTGGACAAACACACACTCACATGATAGATCACACAATTTACTCAGTTATTGAAGAATGAAACAGTGCAAAAAATGGCTTGCAGCTATGAATGCTTTTCATTAATCAAAGAGTAATTAGATAGATAATTACAATGAAGTACAATGGCTTTAATAGCCACAAGAAATTCGAATCCACGTGAGGAAGTTCGAATTGATTAGACTCTACTTGACTGTAGGTAACCAAGACCTTGTCTAAATCACTATCGGAGGACTCAATAGTTAACTGACCTTGTCTAAACCATAACCAGAGTTCATCGGAGCTCTAAAACACAACTCAAGTGTTACATTCAGTGTTGACTAATGGTTAACTGACTGTGGTAGGTGAGAAATGCGACCCACATGTGTGCAGTCAAGTAAACCTAGCGCTAACTAAATGTAGAGGACTAGAACTGAATGTAACTGACTCCTGACTTAGCTTGACTAGTCATTAACTGAAGTGAACTGACCTTGGTTGGTTTCAACACTCCCAGTGGCTTCCTAAATTGTAGGGATTGGTCTAGGAGGCTCCTAAACTTATGCAATCAAGTGCAATAAGTGGCAATGAGCCTCAATTAGTGTTCCCCACACTTTAGTAACTGAAACATGTGCCCCAATTAGCTCAAGTTGACCCAATGGTGCTAATGACTATAAATAGACTGGATGGACTCCCGATTTAGACATATGACCAAATTGGACAAGGGAGGATTAATAATCCTAACAAGTTATTTTCAATATGAATGGAACTCTAACTATCACTGTACAAGTTGTTATTCTCTTGCTTCTTACCCAATTCCTCCATGAACTTTTGCAACCAAACCATATCTTTACTATCCTCTATAGCAACAACATACTCTTCTTCCACTGTTGAAAGTGAAAAAACCTTTTTCAATTTCAAAATCTACCTCATTTTTGTTCCACGTACAGTAAAAACATACTCTATGGTGCTCCTCCTGCTATCTTTATCACCTTCCATATTTGCATCAACATATCCCTATAGAACAATGTATGAACCTCCAAAACATAATGCATGATAAGTGGTACCTCTCTAATACCCTAGAATCCACTCTACTTCCCTCCAATTCTCTTTTCCTATATTTTTCATATACCTACTCACAACTCCCACAACATGTGCAATATCAGGTCTTGTGCACACCTTGGCATATAACAAGCTGCCAATTATTGATGAACAGGGAACTTTGGCTGGTGTCTTTGGGACACATCTCCTTATTTAGTTTGAAATGGCTAGCTAAAGTTGTACTAAATGGTTTTGCATTATGCATTTTAAGCCTCTCCAACACCTTTTCTATGTATTCACCTTAAGACAATGTCAATTTGCGATTTTTCTTGTCACTTATTATTCTCATACTAAGGATTTTCTTTGGAGCACCCAAATCCTTCATCATAAATGATTTAGCTAGTTTCCTTTTGAGCACATTTATATCATGCATGTTAGTTCCTACAACAAGTATATCATCCACATACAATAAAAATATAATGTATCTTGCATTATCTAGCCTCTTGAAATAAACATAGTGGTCAAAATGACATCTACAATAACCTTGTTATGTCATAAACCTCTCAAATTTCAAATACCTCTTCCTTTGATATTTCCTTAGGCCATAAAAGCTCTTCTTCAACCTACAAACCAAATTATCCTTTCCTTTTACCTCATGGGCCATGTGGTTGTTGCATATTAATCTCTTCCTCCAAATCCCCATGGAAAAAGGTTGTTTTTACATATAACTATTCAATATGAAAATCTTATACTTCCACTAGACTTAAGATAGTCCTAATCAAAGTCATTTTAACAACATGAGAAAATATTTCATCAAATTTTATACCTTTCTTTTGTGCAAACCCCTTTACAACAAGTACATCCTTATGTCGCTTATTTCCTCCATCTTCTTCCTTCAACCTGTAACCCATTTTTTCTGCAATGCTATTTTTCTTGTACGAAACTCAACCAAATCCCAGGTTTGGTTTCTTACCAATGAGTTAATCTCCTCATTCATGCCTTGCTCCCACTTTTTTCTAGTTTCTACCAGCATTGCTTCTTCATAACATTCTGGTTCACTATAATTAGTCATCAATCAATAATACAGTGAAGGAGATAATCGTTGAGTGGGTCTACCTAACCAGGTATATCTTCTTACAATTGCATGAGTTTGAGGTACATGTTGCAATTCTTGATTTTCTAGCACCTCCAAAAATTCATTTTCTTTGATTTCATCAAGCATTGTGTAATCTGTGTTTTCCTTTTCCTCTTTCTTTCCCTGCAATTGATCTTTGTACATAACCTTTCCATTGAATACTACATCTCTACTCCTAATGATTTTGTGATTTTCATAATCCCATAAGATATAACCAAAATAATTAACCCCAAATACAATAAAGGTGCATTTCTTAGATTTAGTCTCAAGCTTTGTTCTATTTTCTTTATCATTATGGACAAATGCTTCACAACCAAAATTTCTCAAAAATGAGTAGTTTACCTTTTTACTTGTCCATGCCTCCTTTAAAATCCCACCATCAAAAGCACTTGAAGGCCCTCTATTTATTAAATAAATAATAGTATCTATAGCATCAACCCAAAAATGTAAGGGAAACCCTGCATGCAATCTCGTATACCTTGCACACTCCATGATCACCCTATTCATCCTTTCTGACACACCATTTTCTTGTGGTGTTTCTAGAATTTTCTTATCTCTACGAATCCCATTGTATGATCAACAACTATCAAAATCCTTGATACAATATTCACCTCCATTATCAACTCTTAAACACTTTAATATTTTATCTGTATCAGTATCAACCAAATCTTTCCTCTTCTTAAAAGTAACAAGCACATTAGATTTATGTCTAATGCAATAAACCCAAGTTTTTCTAGTTGCATCATCAATAAAAGTAACATAATAATGAGAGCCACCAAGAGATTGCACCTAAGATGGCACCCATACATTTGTATGGACAAGATATAATTTCTCACTCTTCTTATGTCTCCCAACCCTGAAAAATCTAACTCTCTTATGTTTTCCATCAACACAGTTCTCACATAATTCCAAACTTACCTACTTTAGATCTGGAAGCAATTTACTTGAGTGGACAATCCGCATCCCATTCTCATTCTAGTGGCTAATCCTATGATTTCACATTGATGTACATGTTTCTGTGGAAGTTACATGAATAGAATAATCAGTATTATGAGGAAAAAAAATAAAACATACCTATCCTATCTCCTTTTTCAATTATGAGTGCTCTGTTAGTGATATTCCACTAAGTTGTTTCAAACATGTTCAAACAATAAATATCTCCCAACTTCCCTGTTTAGATCTATTGTAGTCTGAGGGTTCAAGTAATTACTAGCAATACATAACTGTAATTAAAAGAGAGCATTCACATGATACTAACCATAAGACAAATAAGAGTAATTAGGACAATTGCAACTAGGTTTATATTATAGATAAGAAAGTGTACAATTTACAATGAACTAACATATATTTGGATCTAGGTCACCATCCTAATTTATACATGCTACATTTAGTTATTTAGTTACAACTGTCAAGTCGGTCGGGCAACCAATTGGCTATACCAACTCAACCATAGTTGGCTAGCTGACTAGGCTCCTCCAGCATCTTCATCCTGAAGAGAAGAGGGAGTGAAAAATTATGTAAATTATGGCTAGTGGTTAGTTGATGAGTCGGTAGACTGGTCCATAGCACTACAAGCTTCGAAAATGGAACTAGAAGAGGAGGCGAGTCGAGTATGGAAATATTTCCATTCATTCAAAAGTGTTTGGATGCTTGTACTGACAAATAAAATATTGGTAATCTTGGTGACTTTTTTTTGTAAGGGGGTTATGTTTGATTTTCTGAAGGTCTTCCCCTAAAATTAATTCCTAGTTACTTGTTTCAATGAGTAATTTATTAATTTGAGTCACCAAGCTATCAAATTCCATCTGTTTCGAATCAGAATGTTTGTACCAAAGGACGACTTTATTCTGGAACAACTTAAGTTTGTTTTCTTCCATGTTGATTTGTGCTCCGGGTCTAGCATTGTTGTAACGATGATATAGACTTTTTTTTTAAAGATGAGTACTAGGTTGTTCTGAATTATGCTCATGTCAGAAAAAATGCGTCCATAATGTAAGTAACAGTTATGCAAAAATGTGTATGAATGCTTGGAAACTGGTGCATATTCCTAAAATTTGTTATGTCGGCTGAAGAATTATTTATGTTGTTCTCAGAGTAAGGTGGTGGTCTTCTATTTGTCTTGCTAATTTTTCTGGTCAGCGATCTCTTTCAATAATGTTACTAGGGACCCAAACAAGTTGATAACATAGTATAACAACCTTTTAGCTGGTGGTCCACACAATGTTGGCTAAACATGTTGGACCAAGCTATTACATACTACAATTAGTTCAAGTTGTTGGTCATCCACAACATCAAGTTTCTTCTTGTCCTTCAACCATCGTTTCTTTTGTTCCTTTAATAAATTTTGAAGAAACGTGTCTAATTCATCATCCTTGGCATGTGAAATGGACTAAAATATTATCTGTATATGTTTCATCTTTCTTATCTTCTTACTTTCTTGTCCTTGAGTTTTCTACTGCATTTATTACAAAGGAGGAGGTGTGGATGAGGTACCTAGACCAGAGGTTCTCAAGGTTATGGATACTGCAATAGTGGAGGTCATTAATTACATGGTCGATAGAGGTTGAAGTGTAGGGTCATGGACCGTCAGGGAAATAACAGTCGTGTGGTTCGATGCAGTTGGTTGGGGTATTTGATGTGGTATTCGACTCAGTAAAAAATGGTAAGGGTAAATTTACAGAATGGACTGTTGGGACAGAATTTCCAGTAGTGGTCGTTCCAGAAATGGATTTAGTAGAATGGTTGATGAAAGAGGTTGTGAAATTGTATGCCTCATGGTAAATTTTCTCTATCATAGTAGTAGGAAAACCTAGGTTGTGTGGAATCTTTCGTGGATTGAAGTATTTTTTCACTTTTCTTGCTTCAGGGGGTGTTGTACCTGGTAAAATGGGTTTCTTGACAACATATGTTTTCAAACTAGGGAAGTATTGGGAAGGGAATTCTTGGAATTATTTCTGTATAGGGGCAATTTGAATGGAAGATCTAAAAAATTCTTCTTCAATGTCTTACAGTTGAACTTCCGTGTGTGTTTCAGTAATAGCGGTTGATGATGGTGGTGGGTAATTGTAGGGGACATTAAAAGGGTTTATTGGTTTATATTTAAACTAGACTTTTAAATTTTTGGTTTGGTATTTTACCTTTTGACGCTCCTCCTCCTAAGTCATATTTTTCTCAATATGTTGCTCAATGATTACTTGGTTGATGATCTAGTCCAAGATAACTTGTTCATCATCCTTGTGTAGTTATTCTAGCTCATATTAGGTCAGTGCAGTGAGGTCCAACTTCCTCTTTTTAAAGTGCTTGTATTTAAATGTTTGCTTCATTGTGCAGATTTTATCTGCCACAATGTCAAGTTTCTTGACTGACAAGTCGAGAGGCGACTGCACCTTTGGTTCATCTTCTTATGTTACATCGCATGATGAATATTTTTTCTCTGTATACTTAGGTTTGGTCTTCAACACGACTATGGTGAGGGGATTTTATTCTTCCTCCTGGGGTCCAAAATTTTCAATGTATAGACCGGCTTCAAAGGCTTCTTCCTTCTCACTGTTTGTGAGTGATTCCTTGATAGGAAAACCTATTCTCTAGGATATTTTTTGGATAAGGTAAGTCGTGTTGGAATACTACAAGATACTGGAAAACATATTTGATTTGGGGATAATAATATAATTATTTTGCATCTCTAGTTGTGCCCTTGATGAACTGGACTTTGGTGTAGTTGATTTCCAACTGGATGTGTTCGTTCGACGCTAGAATTCCATGGAAGAGTTGAGGAACCCTCCATCTTCACAAAAAGGTTTTTAGGAATTGAAACTAGTTTTCAAGCCACATCCTAGAAATGTTAGGGCCTTGAGGGAATCCCTGAGGATGGAAACCTTTAGAGTTATAGATGAGCTAGATGGAATTATATATAAATGTAGTTATTGACTGGAGTTATTTTGGACATAGCCAACTAGATAGGAAGAGATGGGAATCTAATTGGTGACCCTATTTCTTGACATTTTTCACAAGTCGATCGTGTAAATTTGAGCATATAGATATGTAGACAAATACACAACTCACAAAGAAGATCTCACAATTTACTCAGCAATTGAAGAATGAAACAGTGCAAAAGACTTGCAGCTGTGAATTCTTTCATTAATCAAAAAGTAATTCAGATGATAATTACAATAATGTAAAATGGATTTAATAGCCACAAGCAATTCGAATCCACGTGAGGAAGTTCAAATTTATTAGACTCTACTTGACTGTAGGTAACCAAGACTTTGTCTAAATCACTATCGGAGAACCCAGTAGTTAACTGTCCTTGTCTAAATCATAACCGGAGTTCATAGGAGCTTTAAAACACAACCAAGTGTTACATTTAGTGTTGACTAATGGTTAACTGACTGTGGTAGGTGATAAAAGTGCCCCACATGTGTGCAATCAATTAAACCTAGCGCTAACTGAATGTAGAGGGCTAGAACTGAATGTAACTGACTCCTAACTTGGCTTGACTAGTCATCAACTGAAGTGAACTGACCTTGGTTGGTTTCGGCACTCCCAGTTGCTTCCTAAATTATAGGGATTGATCTAGGAGACTCCTAAAATTATGCAATCAAGTGCAATAAGTGGCAGTGAGCCTCAATTAGTGTTCCCCGCACTTTGGTAACTGAAACATGTTCCCCAATTAGGTCAAGTTTACCCAATGGTGCTAATGACTATAAATAGACTGGATGGACTCCTGATTTAGACATATGACCAAATTTGGACAAGGGAGGATTAATAATCCTAACACCCCCCCTGAATGATAACTTGGACAAACTGTGGGCCCTGGTAACTAAGACCATAGGTCACCCATTACATCAATTAAAATAAAGTAACTGCTCAATACAAGAAGCTAGGGCAAAAACCACATGGGAAAAAATACCTCCTTCTATCTAAGCAGGTAGAATCAGGTCTCAAGTTTGAAAAACTTGAAAATATGTTGCTGCAATATTCATCTCTGTGAGGTAGTGAAGCAACATGCTTGGTGTGCTATGCACAGGTATTCTGGGGCCTGGCATGTAGACTTCTCCTTTTTCTCCAAAACTGATGATGGAAGGAAGGAGGAATGTAACTTTTGTCTCTTGCTGAATGAAGAGGTGTATGATCATATCCATTCTTCTGAAT
Organism: Pseudotsuga menziesii; assembly: GCA_001517045.1. Lineage (NCBI taxonomy): Eukaryota > Viridiplantae > Streptophyta > Pinopsida > Pinales > Pinaceae > Pseudotsuga > Pseudotsuga menziesii. The sequence continues at coordinate 468,698 of LPNX010207270.1, forward strand.
GCAGTAAGATTGAGCCCTTGCCATATTGCATCTTACAGGAAGTATATTACATCTCTCTGAAGGAGGAAAAATAGTATGGCATAGCGCAAGAGTCTTTCCTTTCTGAGTGTCAGTTGAGTTTTCAGTCATCTTCCTAGCTTCCAGGTTGGAAGTAGGGACTGAATCTAGATCTGAGTCACCCTGAATCTTAATGTCATAAACTGATATAGATGGATCTGCAATACTAGTAGAAGCTATAAAAGAATTAGATGCAATGGTTTTACCTTCCCTTGCAGGTGGCTACTGAGAGTGCATTGGTTCTGAAGGAGGCATGAAATGTGAGAACTCATATGCTCTTGAAGCATGATTCGCAATACCCTTTGCTATGATGCTCCTAGTAGAGATATCTGTGATCTCCACTGAGTCAGGACCAAAGATCACTCGCTTTGGAGATCCAGTATGGGTCATCTGATAGATAGATAACAGGTTTGAAGCTAGGGAGGGAACAAACAACACATCTTTGAACCTTCCATGTTCAAGTTGGATAGAGCCCTTCCCTTTGGTTTGGATTTTACTGTTATTGCCCATCTGAATACTAGGACCATCAAAGGACTGAAAAGAAGAGAATGATTCTATGGATGCAGCCATATGGTTGGAAGCTCCAGAATCAATGAGGAAGGAAGGTGTTGATGTGCAACAAGCTTTCAGTGCATGTCCTTTCCTTGGGTATTCTTCTTCTTCTTCTTCAGAGTCTTCCTTCCTTGCACTAGAAGGTACAAAAATGTTGTGCCTTTTCAAAAGAAGTGCCATTTCATCAAGTTGTCTTCTCATACAGGAGCTTTCTAAATGGAAGCCCCTTCCACAGTAATGGCACAGGACCTTGCCTTTGCCATTATTCTTGCTTCTCTTCGAACTTGAAGGTTCTTTTGATTGTTTAGACTCATCTCTTTGCTTCCCTCTGTCATTCTCTACCTTATCTCCTCTTGCAACAAGAGCTAGATCTTTGGGAGATCGAATGATCCCCATTTGGATCAATTTATCATTCTCAGAAATAAGAGATTGAATGAAAGCATTAAGAGTGGGCATATTCCAATTTGGAGTAGTGATCCTTACTGTTTGGAAGGTGGATACAAAGACTGAGTAGTCTGAATTGAGCTTTGTGAGAATGAGCTGATATTCATCCTTCTTCACTTGGCATTGCTTCAACTGATATATCAAGTTCTTGAACTTTGAGAAGAATTCATTTAGAGATTCAAAATCTGATGGATTGAGAGTAATCAGATCATTTTCTAGCTGATGGATCCTCATCTCATCATGCTTATCAAACAAGGAAGCAAGCTTGTCCCAATCCTCCTTGGGAGTGTCCAAGTCTTGGAAGTGAAATTGAAGATCCCTAGAGACTGAGAATTGCATGAGTCCAATGGCTTCATCAAGCCTATTCATGTACTTAGCTTTGTATTTATCTGATTCTGGCTCTTCCTCTGTTTCTTCTATGAGTCTGAAGAGATGCTTGGTGTGGAGCAATACTTTCATGTCTTCCTTCCACTGGTGATAGTTGAAGGGAGTGAGAGGCTCTATTTGATGAGCCATTTCGAAGTAATAGGAAGAAATGAGCTGCTGTAGCAAATGCAATGAGAAGTAGAGGCTGCTTGTAGCGAATGCTGTAAGAAAACCTGATAACTTGTCACACAATCAAACAAACAAAATGATCCGGTTGGAGATCTGAGGAGGAGAGGAGTCTTGTACATCGAGGCTCTGATACCATGTAAATTTGAGCATATATATATGTAGACAAATACACAACTCACAAATAAGATCTCACAATTTACTCAGCAATTGAAGAATGAAACAGTGCAAAAGGCTTGCATCTGTGAATGCTTTCATTAATCAAAAAGTAATTCAGATGATAATTACAATAATGTAAAATGGATTTAATAGCCACAAGCAATTCGAATCCACATGAGGAAGTTCAAATTTATTAGAATCTACTTGACTGTAGGTAACCAAGACTTTGTCTAAATCACTATCGGAGAACCCAGTAGTTAACTGTCCTTGTCTAAATCATAACCGGAGTTCATAGGAGCTTTAAAACACAACCAAGTGTTACATTTAGTGTTGACTAATGGTTAACTGACTGTGGTAGGTGAGAAAAGTGCCCCACATGTGTGCAATCAATTAAACCTAGCGCTAACTGAATGTAGAGGGCTAGAACTGAATGTAACTGACTCCTAACTTGGCTTGACTAGTCATCAACTGAAGTGAACTGACCTTGGTTGGTTTCGGCACTCCCAGTTGCTTCCTAAATTGTAGGGATTGGTCTAGGAGACTCCTAAACTTATGCAATCAAGTGCAATAAGTGGCAGTGAGCCTCAATTAGTGTTCCCCACACTTTGGTAATTGAAACATGTGCCCCAATTAGGTCAAGTTTACCCAATGGTGCTAATGACTATAAATAGACTGGATGGACTCCCGATTTAGACATATGACCAAATTTGGACAAGGGAGGATTAATAATCCTAACAGATCGAAGGACTCCAACAAAATAATCTACCCAGTTGAAGATCTTCACTTTTGTCATAGTAGCCTTAACTCCTTCCAACATATTTAGTCAAAGGTCGAATGGTCGACCTGTGCTTGTGAGACAGATGGAGACAAGGATGGAATTATGTTTATATGTCTGGTATTGAATTTTATTGATTACTAACCCTCTTTAATTCTTGACCTTGGGTGATCTGGTAAACTCTTCTACCAAATTTGGATTAACATTGTTTGGTACTAGAGGTTCTTGATTTGAAAGGATGGTGATAACAACTATGAGGTCGACGTTGATTTCGAATAGCTCGTCGAACCATAGTTATCCTTTGTGATATATACTGACAATTTATTGAGCACTAAGATATTTTAGGCCATCAAAACTATACAATAGAGGAACTCCTAAATAGTGACAGGTTTTTTTACTGATAACTTGTTGGCCTCTTCAGTCCATTTATCATCTTGAATTCCCCATTTTATTAATTTATTGTAATGTTTTTTCCACTGATGTTCTTATGTTCTGTATTTTTTTATTTTGATCAATCGAGATTTTAATGGTGTCATGGAAAATTCCTATTCTTCGTGGTTATTTTTCTCTATGTATTTCATGGATCTATTCAAGGCTAATTTCTTCGAGGCCATTTGTTTTGTATTTTTTGGTGATGAAAGAGGGTCTACACTCACTAGGTTTTTACACTTGATGTGTGAATTCTCCAAATCTTTGAAAAATAGATCCCAGTTGTACTCGAGGTCTCCTTTTATAGGCTGATGGTGGATATCACCATTGATTTTGGTAGGTGATTTCGTTGAATGCGTCATTTGTGTTGTCCAATTGGATCTTATGTGCAAAGAGTCTTCCTCTTCACACCTCGTTCATCGATCATCATAACTTCATCATTGGGCTTGTTCATGGTAGATTATTCTTCAAGAGGATCGGCTAATGTCCTCGATGGTTGGATGTTCCTTTGGTCGTTGGTGGTTGGGTTCTTGACATCAATTAGAATTAGTTGTGTCTTTCTGGGTAATCTTTTCGTCAGTACTACCTCAATGTCCAAGTGTTAATGTCCATGTCTTAGAATCTCCTTATATAGTAATATTATTTAGTTAGTTTTTTATAACTACCTCTTCTTTTAGACACTAAACTAATTATTACAAAACTTATTAATGATTACAAAACTTGGGGTGTGACGTTTGACAAAATGGTGATACATCCATTCAATCATAGATGTTCCTATTTTATGCTCTAGATATTTTATGTTGGGTATTGTTGACTACTTTTATAAAAACATATTCCCTTATAGGGTTTTTAGACGAACTAGTCCATTTTTATTTAATTCTTTGATTATGTATGGTCCAATCCAAGTTGTATGCAACTTCTTCGGTTTCCCCTTTATTCGATTGTCGTAGAGTAATGCTAGATCTCCAATTGTATAACTTTACTTTTTATGTTGTGGTTGTTCCATGCTTTCTATTATTTCTTTTATATTTCTTGATGATGGATTTCTATTTGTCATTGATTCTCTAGTTTTTATAGGTCAAAATTTATATCTTTAACCTCTTTGAAACTGTCAATATGAAGTATGTCGATGATTATTGGTGCTTGCTTCCTGAAATGTAGAGGTACAACCTCTTCTTTCCCGTAGACTAATTTAAATGGTGTATTTTTGGTCGATTGTTTCTAAGGTGTGCGATATGCCCATAAAATAGCAGGTAACATGTCATCCTAGTAATATTTTTTGATACTACATATCTTTGTTAATCCTTTAGTTAGACTCTTGTTAAATGATTCAACCGCTCCATTCAACCGTGGATGATAAGCAATGCTCTTTTAGTGGTCAACCATAAATTCGTTTAGTAGTATAACTATGGTTTTATTAACTAAATTTGTGTCTTTGTCACTGATTATGTTGAGAGGGAATCCAAATATTCTAATAATGTTTTAATATATGAATTTTATCGCAGACTTGACGGTACTTACTTTGACATGTTCTGCTTCATCCCACTTTGTCACATACCCGACTGCAGTAATAATGTATCTTGCACTAGTTCATCGACCAAGTATTGGAAATGGACCAACAAAGTCAATTACTCGCATTTCAAAAGTTAAACTAGGATTAACAAATATTAGTACGTGGAATCTCATTTCTTGGTAGTAGTTGGCCTAATATTTGGCATCTGTCACATTTGTTTACTTGTATTCTGCAGTTTTTGTGTAACATCGTCCATCATAAACTAGATTGAAATATTTCCTAGTTGTCATGTTAGCTTGATAGTGTCCTTTGGTAGGTTTGTTGTGTGCTTCATCGATTCTAAATTTTCATTAATTTTCAAGAGAACATTGTCTGAGTACCTCATATGGTCCTAACTTGTATAGAAATCCATTTATGAGTGTATATGGTGTAACTTTCATGGCAAGTATTTTCTTTTTTATTTCTAGAATTTCTGCTGGAGATTGATCTTGGCATAAAAATTGTGTTTTATATTCTAGTTCTATCAACACAGATTTGAATCTAAATAAGTGTGAGTTGGAAAGCTCATCGTTGATCACAACATGATCTTCCTTTGTTTATATTCTCACCAGGTGGTCTAGTCCGACATTACTTTTTCCTAGTTGGACAACTATTTCAAATTCAAATTCTTGATATAAGAGAATCCATATGCATAGTTGTCCATGATGGAGGGGTTTGTTTACCAAATACTTAAGTGTTTAGTGGTCTATGTAAAATGTAAATAGATTAGCTAATAAATAATGACGATATTTTTGTAGGGAAAATATCATTCTCAAAGCTTCATGTTCTATGGTTAAATAGTTATTTTCTGCTTTATTCAGTTTTTTATTGGAAAAATAATTGGTATAATCCATTCCATCTTATATTGGTTGTGTAATTATCGTGTCGATTGTGATCCCAGATGCATCGACATGTACATGGAACCTGATCGACCAGTTTGGAAATCTAAGTATTGGTGCTTGAACAAGTTTCCATTTTAACCACTCAAAATATTACACACATTCTTGAGACCAAATAAACTCCGGGTGTTCCTTTAGTAACTCCTCTAGTAGATACGTCATGTTAGAGTAGAATATTTTAAATTTTCTGTAGTATCCTAACTTGCTTAGGATTTAAAAGTGGTTTGAGTTCAAGGACAACTTTAATCTTGGAAAAGTTGACTTTAATTCCTTCCTTACAAACAATGTGCCCCAATAATATACCAATTGGTGTAGAAAATATGCATTTCTTGATGTTTAGAGATAGTTGGATTTGTCGAAATCGTTCAAGCATCAGTCAAAGGAAATGAATGCGATTTTTGAGCAAGAAGTATATCATCTATTCGTCAAAGTAGTCTTCCATTGTTTTGTAAGAATATTCCTAAAATGTTTTAACAACTATTCTAGAGAATATTGTAGGTGCATTATTTAAAAAAAATGGCATTACTCTATATGTAAAAGATCCAAATTCACACACAAAATTTGTTTTATGATGGTATCTTTTGTGATGGGAACTTCATTATATCCTAAGAAACTGTCGATGAATCAGTAACATTCATGCCTAGCAACTTCGTTAATAATTTTATTGGCAAAGGGAAATGAGAATGGATTGGTAAATGTTACTTTATTGAGCCACCTGAAGTCAACACAAATTATCAATCTGGTCGGTTCTTCTTTCTTTGGTTGCGTGACCATATGACTTCCTCACTTAGACTGGTCCTCAGGGTATATGATCCTTGAAGCTAGCATATTGTCATTTTTTTCTTTATGATATCTTTATACTTATGTGCTAGCTTATATCGGCACTTTTTTATTGGTTGAGCATATAATTTTATGTCAATTTTCATTTCTCCTATTTCTTGCACTAGTCCCTTCATATATTTATAATCTCTAGCAAAGACATAATGGTATTCCTTCAGAAGGTTGGTAATTTCAACTACTTGCTAGTTTTACTAGTAAACTCCAATTTTAGCCATTTTGGTCGATCATCGTTGGAGATGTTGACTTTTTTTCTTAATTTTAGAGTCCATCCATTCATGTTATTTTCTTCCACTAATCAGTTGAATCCATTCTTTAAAATTTGTAAATGTTGGTGGCAAATCCTCGGATGTTAGCCTTTTTTGTTCTTCTTGTTTGTTCTGAGCTAACCTTCATTGTAGTTTTTATGGGTTTTTCAACCAATGGATGGTGCTTTTTCCACCCAAATATTTTTCCAACTAATTTGTCATTCTTCAGTTTTAGTAGAGTCGGTCGCTATAATGGTTTGATCGATATGTTGTTAGATGTCGATTGTATTCGATCTTCTAATACGTTACTTTCTTTCAACTATAAAAATTGTTTTATCTCTTAAACCGATTCTTTGATAGGTTCATTTGCAAGGGTAAAGGATAAATCATTGATAAATTTTTCTTTAAGTTCTTTCCATATGAAAGTTTCTCCTCTAGCTTATTCTGTAATGTACCACTTATTAGGAAAATCTTTGAGTTTGTTTTGAAATACGTGAGTTTATAATCATTCATCTCTGTATCCTACCTTTTTCCATTCTTTTTCACATAAATCAATATACTTAGTTGGATCTTGGCCTTGGAGGAATTTTGGTATATGTACTTATGCTATAAGCTTATTTCCTCAAAACAATTCAATGAAATTTGTTGAAGCATTCATCCAGGTATGTAGTCAATATTGGTGTGTATCCCAACATCTTGTTGCATGGTGTGTGAATGTTTCAACTAAAATTTGTAGTCAACCTTGTTCACCCACATTTTTAGATACTTCTTCAATATGTGTAATTGGTGATTCTTATTCTTTATACCTCAACAGAGGAATATTAGTTAACTCTTTCTTCGCTGGTATAATGGTCAAATATTCTCTTATTCCTCTCTCAATGTTTTTAGTAATGATAGATATTGTTAAGAAATTTTGTACTCTTTTTCTTGGTATCACTTCTAGTGACCAATATTCTTGTGCTTGAGCTTTGTAATTTTCCATTTTATAGTCATAGAGCTCAGAGTCAGAGATATAAACAAATGAAATAGGTTGACCTAAATGGATTTCTCCGTAATTGTTAGGCTCGATGGTATATTCATTATTTTATACTATTTGGTATAGATGTCGAATGGCATTACCGATGTCATCTGGTTCCCCCCATGGTTTTCCTTGTGATGGGTTAATCAAGACAATGACCTTCTTTCCTCCTCCTTTTAATTTAATTCTTTATTTTTCTAATGAAATAGAAGCTTTCATTTTTTTTCCCCATGGTCGACCAACTAGCTTAGGAAAATATTTGGATCCTTCCTAAGGGTCAACAATTTCGAAGTCGATGATTGTATTTATCCCCGCGATTGATGTTTTGACATTTTTCCATACTCCAATCAATTTGATTAAGTCTTGATTTGTCAGTTTAAGATAAATGTCAGACTCTACCAGTTGGGGTTGACAAATGTTTTTCCATGTCAATCTCTCCATTATGTTCTCTTGGGAATCAAAATCAAGAGTGACTTGTTTAATGCAGAATACTTCTACTTCTAGTTCGACACAAGGGTCAATGTCAAATGTATCCCTTTGATTTAATGTGCATAAATTCTTAACATCTTTGTTGCTTTCAGGGTTACTTCTTATATATTGCATTAAATCAATTAGTCCTGCAATGGCTTCTTCTTTGGTTAATAAGTTAAAAAACTCATTAAGCAATTTATTTTTACTTTCTTCATTCATTTCTTACAGTGTAAGTTTTGTAAATATCTCTGATGCATTATTAAGTATTTTCTTCTGCTTCCATGGATTGGGATACTCTTCTTGGTCTCTTTGTATCTTTTCAATCTGGTTTCTTCCGATGTTTACGCTTTGTCTGGTAACAACTTGCAATTTTTTAGTAATAGTTGCATTATTTTTAGGAACACAAGACAAGATGTTAACATTTCTTCTTTTATTTAGTGCATCAAGCATTATGGTACAATATTCTAAACTATGCTCACTCACAGCACATTTTGTACATAATTTTATATCTATTCTATATTTCCATGTTCAGTAAAGATTTGGATGGTCCTCATTATAGCATACAAAGAATTGTGATTGTCCAAGTTCGGGTGGTCGGTATCCTTGATTATTGTTTGTGTCTCAACCATTGTATCCTTCTCATTGGTTGTTCTTGGTGTTGTTGTTGTTCCATCGATCTTCGTTGTGGTCATCTCGACCTTTCTGCTTGACTATTAGCATCTGGTATACCATATGGTAGCCATCTCTAGTATTTAAGTTATTGATGCATTCGGTTGTGGCGTGTTGAGTTTTTTGACATATCCCACACCAATTAGGCCTAGTATTGTCAAAATTATACAATAGTTTGTGGTCAAGTGAGGTTCGAATCTTTCACGTGTTGCAGAAGTAGGTCATTTACATCTTCTGAAAACTTTCTAGTTTTCTCCCCTCGGGGAATATATGTGGTAGTTATTTAATTTGTTATATCTCCCTTTCATGTGTATTTGTATGATATATTCTTCATTCTTCGTATGGGTGGTTGTCCTTGGTATGCCCTTTTGTTGTACATGTTGAGCATCATAATTCATTCTACTGCATTGTTAAGTGTTGCAGTGATCGTTGTATATTTTCAAAATTTTCCTCTAGTCAATGATAGACTTGTCTATATGTATAGTCGTTGTTTGATTCAAACCATAATGATTTATTCAAGACATATTCATATGTTGTGTACTCGTTCATTAATATTGGTGAGTCCATCGATGAAAAATTGAATTATTAGGGAAAGATCAAGCTAAGAAGGCATCTGGATCAGAATATCATTAAATCTTCGGTTGTATTCTCTGGAAATATCTCCTATTATTTTCTTGGTTTTATTGAGCTTGTGTCTTGCCATGTGCTTTGTATGCTTGAATTTGAAAATTTCCAATAAGTTGTCTCTTATTTGTTGTTTGAACTTATGACCTTATTCCAAAAAGTTCATGCACCGTGTTACCACTTTGTTTCTAAGTCCATCTGCAAACTGGTTCATTTGCTAATTTTCATCATCAATTAGGTTATCTTGCAACAAGGAATCACATACAAACCAAGATTTTTAGGGCCTCGTCCTTATAAAAAATATGGGTATTAAGAGGAATTCGATAACCCATTTTGTTATATTTTTTCGAACTTACGAAAGATGGTTAACTACTAGACACAATTACCATTTTTTTATTATTGTTGACCTCTTGTGACTTCAATGCATACCATGACATACATACTTATTCTACAGACTATTCCTTACTAAGTCGACACTCCGGTGATTTGGACAGTTCAATCAATAATGTTGTTGGAAAGGGGGGCATCTCCAAGTGTTCTGATTAAAATAGTTAAATGAGTGTCTTCCAAATTCTTGGGTAAAAGCAATATAGTTACCTCGGTCTGGCCTTTGGATCATCAATCAGTTGGTATGCTGCAGTCAATTTGTCCACCTTGTTCTAGTCAAATGCATATGTTGCAGTCACTAAGCATTATCCCATGTCATGCTCAACTATTTGTCTAATGGTCGGTGCAGTTGTTATGATCATACGTACTACATTGATAGGGGTCAAGTGTAGAAAGGAGCAAGTCGACAAAGTCGACTTGAATGAAGACCGACTTAGTCAATCGATCAACTAAGTTGGCCTATCGACTTAGTCGGTCAATCGACTAAGTCGGTCTTCATTCAAGTTTACTTTGTCAACTTGATCCTTTCTACATCAAGCCTTCTATGATTTCAATACATAAATTTTGTGGGGTCAGCACCATTGTGTGCAACTATTCCTCAGGTGTCAACACCTCATCTTATCCAACTAGTTGACTTTCCCTCAACTCAGGTAGGAAGTTTGGATTCCCAACCATCTCACCCATTTTATTTATACTTATTTTTGTGTGTATTGGACTATCAAGCTCCCTTAGTTTTTCACATCGCTTGCACCTCTTTTCTCGTTCGCGTTTTTGTATGTTTACTATTTGTTTGAGACTAGCCATATATTTTTTTCTTCGGAGTAGACTTGACTTTTTACAGGGCTTCATTATTTGTTTTCTTTCATTGACTATAATTTTGTACCTTTTTACTCATTACATTTGGTCAACTACCCCCCTCCCCCCCATTTCCAACCCGATGATTACTGTTCGACTGTGGTCGGTCTAGCAATGGCCATCATTTACTTAGAAAATACTCCCACTTTCGTTTGTTGACAAATTACTCCCGGTATTTCTTTTTTTTTCCAATTCGTTGAAGTAGGTGTACCCAACGATGGTCGTGGCTCGAATTTATGGACGGATCCATTCTCAATCAGAAATTTGTATAACAATGTTGGGATAGGACATAGCAATCCTTCTTGTGGGTCGGTATAAAATTTCCTTTCGACTTCTTCAAGAGATGTTTGATCTTCTATGGCTTGGTCTTCACATAAATTGTTGCATACCTTTTCTAGCCACTCATATAAATTTTTTCTTCCACCTTTATAGAGTTTGTGCATTAGCAATGTCTCATTATTTTTTTCCAAATTTGGCATGAAAAGTATCTAAAAACTTCTTAGTCTCATGGGGAACATATTCTATAATTTTTTCATGTGCTTCACTTCATTTTTTCCATTTCTTGTGAAAGTGTTATTTTATTGTGCCTTACATAGTCTTTGATGTATTTTATTACTTTCTTATCCCACCATTCTCAAATTTCTCTCTTAGTTATCATTTATCCATGCTCATCGCATCATTTAGATTATGTACTATGGACAACGGAACCAATGTTGTAGTCTGATGGTTTAGGTAACTTACCAGCAATAGATAACTGTACTTAAAAGAGATCATTCACATGATACTAACCATAAGACAAATAAGAGTAAGTGGGACAACTATAACTATATTTATATTATAGATAAAAAAGTATACAATTTACAATGAACAAACATATATTTGGATCTTCCTTGCCAGCCTATACATGTTACATTCAGTTATTTAGTTACAATTGTCAGGTTGGTCAGCCAACTAACCAACTATACTGACTCAACCATAGTCAGATAGATGACCTAGTCGGCTAGCCAACTAGGCTTCTCCAACAAGATCAGATTTCTTTTCATAGAAGGAATATTCCTTACATCTTTTAGCTACCATTCATTTCCATTATTTAATTTAATCCGTACCTTACCCATTCCAACAATTTTACATGGTTCATCATCCTGTAATAAAACATGTCCAAAATCACCTGGAACATAATCATGAAATAATTTCCTATGGGGTGTCGAATGAAATCAATCTCTTGAATCTACTACCAAGTAATATCTAGTATTATCTAATACAAGAATCAAAGCATATTGTAACACATCATCAGCTACATTTTCTTCCTGAGTAGTCTCATGCTACCCAATTCCTTTATTATTTGGAGCTCTGCAGTCTTTATATAGATGTCCTCTCTTTCATAGTTACAACACTCTATCTTTCCTAGTCCGGACTTGGATCTGACCTTTCTAGGCTTGTTGTGATTACCTGGGCTCTTCCTTATATCCCTTTACCTTCCCCTACTCTCCATGGTCCACGCATTACCTGATGTATCACCTGTGATTTTTCTTTGCATTTCCTCGCTAAGAATAACACCAATAACATCATCAAATTAAAGAGTGTTTGAACCAGAGACAAAGTGTTATAGATGATTTTACCACACTTGGTAGATCACATATTTATGGCCTTCCATGTCCCTCTACAGAATCCTTGGACCCCCTTTTCTCAAATTATACGTTGATGTCCCAAGAAAGTCCCCAAAAAACACCTCTTTATGTGTATACATGACTTTTAAAGCAATATCTGCATGTACATGCAGTGTTTGAGCCAAAACCCGCATCAATAAGGAAATGTGCATGAAGAAAAAAAAATGGATTTTTCCTCATAGAGTTTTGAATAACTTGACTCTTGGCTTTCCATATGCCTTGAGGATGCTCAGACTTGACCCCCCATTGTTCATTTGGATGGCTATATATTGAGCCTCTTGGATGTATTGAAGGAGGATAATTTTGAGAGCAAGGAAACTATAGTTCATTGTTGCCTCACTTGTTTAGGCTCGAGTCTGCATCCCTTTGTCCCTTTGGAGCACACAGTGTTGCTCTTCCCAAGATTTCCTTTGCTTTGTAAGTTTGCCATTATGATGGAGGATTGAAGTGGTGGAGGACTCGGTTTCTCCCATTCGAAGAAGTGCTGACAGAGTTTGTCACTGTTCTATCTATGTTTTATTAATAGAAATATCCATTTCTTGTCCAATACATGTGCATAACTATGAATATTGTATCCATGCATGTGGATATTTTTCTTATATGTGATGGTTTATATATGCTATAGTAGGCCTACCACTTTGATATATAGCATTCTTGTCTTGTTTGTTGTTGTTGAGAGCGAATTGGGAATACAAGCGTGTTGGAAAATCTCAATAGGGATCTACATCAACCATCTGGAACAAGGTATGCTTCATATCCCTTAGTGTTAGATGTATTTATTTCTATTGCATGTTGGAATGGATTGATTTTTGGTGTCATTCAGTCTGTTGTGGTATACCCCAAGCCATAGGAATTTTCTCTCCATAACAAAATTGGCAACTCCATTGGGGAGTTTCCTTGTTTTGTTTTTTGGGATTGGGTGCACAATGTACTTGAATTGCTCTCTATTCTCTGAGTTTTTGTGCCAGGTCCAGAAGTATGTTTTCCCTTTAGTGTATTGTTGAAGTAACTTTGATATTCGCTTATCATTTTTCCCCATTCTCTGAGTTTTTGTGCCAGGTCCAGAAGTATGTTTTCCCTTTAGTGCATTGTTGAAGTAACTTTGATATTCGCTTATCATTTTTCCCCCTCTTTCTTCCTGTACATGATTTTTTGCTTCACAATTGCGTATACACATGGGTTTTTCCTGAATAGTCGCGTATACACGTGGGTTTTGTGTGAACAGTTCTGTATGCCTATATTTTGAGTTTGATTTGGATGATTGAGAGTTTCTGGGTGAATTTTGAATTTTGTTGAGTCTTCATGGGTATTTTTGGTGTCTATATACTGCCTCTGTTTTTCACCAGAGACCCTTTTTTATTTGTTTTTAATTAGATGTTGTTCTTTTCATCTTGTTTCCTTTTTGTTTTGGGATTAGTTCATTAGATTTATTTTATATTAGTACCTTTCATGGATGTTGTCTAAGAGTTGTTGTAGATTCTTTTGTTGCTTTTACATCTCATTTACTTCTAAAATACAAAAATATTTTATTTTTGGCATGTTTATGCATTTTTGCACTTTTCATTTGCATGGTACTTGCATTAGGTTTTCCTACTGAAGTTATAGTCAGGATTTCATATAGGAATGATTACATTTTCATTTGAAGGAAAAATATTCATCTCATTTAGTGGCATACCCCATTTTCTCATTTAGACAAAATTGCAATTGCAATTGATTGTTAGGTGTGCACATTTACTTTCACTGCTGAGTCATAACACCATTGGTTGCACAGTGATTTCCTTTGAGTAATCACAGCCACTAAAATCAACGCTTAATATAAAAGGAATTACACATTTTTTTTTATAGGGTACATAAACAAGATTAGGATTTAGAGTCTTGGAATAGTTCATTGTGAGTAAATTCTCCAAGACTACTAAGAAAAACAAGTAGGTGTTTGTCCAGGTGAGAGAGTGAAATCCTTGGTATAATTAGTGTTCTCAAAAGGCTCCTCTTACACAGGAGTTAAGAACGAGGAAGCGTACACGATTGTGGTTGGGATAGCCCCTGGCCATTTTCTATGAGCATTGGAGATATTTCCAGGATAAAATTCATATTTGGGAGATTTTGAGGTACCAGTTGGTTCTTTTGAGCTTCAAGATTTGATACCCTATCCATACAGTAGATCCCACCTATGACTGTATTCCTGAGCATTGGTTATATTGGGGTGACCTTAGTTTCCTTACCTATGTATCACAAGGGGTAATTGAAAATATTATATTGTGAGTGTTGTGTCCAGGTAGGGGTCAAAAAGTACAGTCACTTTACGTGTTAAAGTTGAGGGCCACTATAATTGGTTACAAACCTCCACTTGTAGTGTATGGGAGTTTCAGGCCTCTCCTAGGCGAGACATACCTGCTACATTTGGGATCTCATTTATCCTCCCTATGGATTATCTACGTCTGGTTGTATATTTTCTTAGGAGTATGCTCTTTGTGCGCTAGTTGGATTCAGTGATCATGGTTACTTGAGTATATTTATGTTCTCTTGATTTTGGGTCCTTTTATGTTCGGCATGCTTGATATCACTACTAGTATCCTGTCACCCACTCTAGGTCCTAGTGCTGACCTTGGTGTTGGACTAGGGGGAACCACAACCCCTTACCTTGTTCATAGATTCAGGAGTGGTCATATTCCACCCTCTACTCCATTTGCAGAGTATTTTCACTCCCTTCATTTGGTCTTAACATCGGTGTTAGTTCTCAAGGGGGGGGGGGGTAGTGGATACGTGAGCATTTGGTCTACACTTTACATTCCTTCTTATGTCTCATCGTCCAGCGTACTATTTCCTTTGAATGTAGTTTTCATGATGAGCCCTCCCTATACCCTATAGTTTGGAATCTTTACTAACTGTTTCCAGCTACTTTGGACTAATATTGTTGTCATGTAGGGTCCATTTTTGTACACTCTCTCTAAGGCTTTGACCCATTCATGCCCATGTCAGATATACTTTTGAACTAGCATATAGGTTAGGATCACACATCCACTTGCATTATGCATTGCCTTATGACCATTTCACCTTAACTCTCGGTACAAACCCACTTTGTAATGTCACAAAACCTTCATACTACTATTAGAAGTGGCATTATGTAAGTGATAGAGCTTTCCTATACATGGGTGCCCTATTTAGATCCCTTTTTGCAATTTGGTACCCATGCTGAGATTTCTCCTTTAGGTTTGGGAGTCCCTTGTAGTCCTGCCATTTTCTTGAGCAAAAGCCTCATATCCCTATTGAACTTTATGTTGGCCATGTCCCACAGGGAATCCCTTGTATATCAAGTTGTAATTGCATTTCATGTGTTTTTCTTACCTTATTGAGCTTTATGTCAGCTCCCTGATTTAGAGTTATAAGCCATGTAGCCCGATCTTGTCTCAATCCTATCCAAGCATAGCCTTTTACATATCCTTTGTGTTATAGCTGATTTTACCACTCCAGGTAAATCACACTTGGTATGGCCTTCCCCTGTCCTACTGCAGACTCCTTAGACCCTATGGACCATTTTTTGTCCTCTGATGTTTCCTTGATCATCCCTAAAAACATGTGAAAAATTCCATATGCGACTTTTAATCCCTTAATCGCGTATATATGCGGGTTTGACCCCTAAAACCACGTACATCGGAATGTGTACAAAAATCCAAATCCTTTTGGAGTTTTCCTTGACATGGATCCGACTCACTTGACTCCTGGCCTTCCCTATGCCTTGGTATCACTCGGATTCGACCTTTCACTACCCCTTTGAAAAAATATATAAGGAACTCTATGGTACATTGAAGGCATATGAGAGAATTGAGAACAAAGAAACTATAATCCATTGTCGCCAGAACTTATGCTTGAGTCTGCATTCCTTTGTCCCTTGGAGCACTAGTGTGTTCTTCCCAAGCTTTCCTTTTTCTTGTGAGCTAGCTATCGAGAGATGGAGGATTGAGGTGGTGGAGGCCCAAGTGGGGGATTCAGTTTCTCCAGTTCGCAGACGTGCCGTCAGAGGTTGTATCTATTGTAATATATGATTTATATTAATAGAAATATATTTTCCTGTCCAATAATGTGTGTTTGAATGAATATATTATCCATGGGATTATTTCAAATGCTTATACATTGTTGATTATATATGCTAGAATAGATATAACACCATGATATATAGTATGCTTGTATTGTTTACTTGTTGTTGAGGAAGTAATTTATCAATTCAAGCTAAAGTTGGAAAGCTCAACGAGGATCTACTTCAACGTCCAGAATAAGGTACGAGGTCTGATCCTTTAGTGTTAGACATTTACTTTCTATTGCATATTGGAAAAGATTGATTTCTGGAGTCAAGTTGTCTGTTGTGGTACCCCAAGCCATAGGAATTTATCTCCGTAACAGAATTGGTGACTTTGCTGGGGATGTTCCTTGTTTTTATTTGGGGGTTTGCGGGCACAATGGGCTTGATATTCTTGACTTGAGTCTTTTTTTCTCCTTGTTTCTATGTTGCATTTTATAGTATGTTCATCCATTGACACTCCCCTTTATTGGTTTGACTCTTGGCCTGTTGTTTACCACTTTCTTCTCTGTATACACAGGTTTTTGGCCAAAAGTCATGTACATACGTGGATTTTTGGCCAAAAGTCGTGTATATATGCAGCTGCTCTTTAAACAGTCGTGTACATCCTCCCTTTTGGTGAGTTTGATGTTGTGGGAAGTTGTTGGGTGGGTTGTGAGTGTGGTTGGGTCTTCCTTGGGTCTGATGTTGTCTGTTGGATGCTTCTTTTGTGACCAGAGACCGCTTTTTCATTGATTTTTTTTTGGAAAGTAGTTTTAGTCATTTATCCTTTTTGTTTTGCCATTAGTGCATTACTCTTTTTTGTCTCGGTGTCTTGTTGGGACTGTCTTTTATACTTGCTGCAGAGACTGAGAGTTTTAGATGACTTTTATTGCATTTTTCATTCTTTTATGTTGAAAAATACAAAGTAGTTGCACTCTTAGTTGCATCTTAGATATGGATTTGAGGAGGTACTTGCATTGGATTGCTTGGATGAGAGTTGTGTTTAGGCTTTCATATAGGAAGGATTGCATTGGCATTCGGAAAAGAAAATATATTTATGCATCTCATGTAGTGCCATACCCTATTTTTCATTTGACAAAGATTGCACTTAGCATTTTTTGTTATAGTGTGCATATTTATTTCACTGCTGAGTCATAATGTCATTAGTTGCATGGCCATTTCCCTTTGAGTAATTATAGCCAATTAAAATCAACACTTAATTAAAATGAATTACACTCTTTTCTTTTATAGGGTGCACCAACAAGATTAGGTTTTAGGGTCTTGGATTAGTTCATTGTGAGTAAATTCTCCGAGACCACTAAACAACAACATGTATGTGTATGTCCAGGTGAGTGTGTGATATCGTTGGTATAACCAGTGTTTCTCAGGATCCTCCTTTCAAAAAGGAGTTAAGCACGAGGTAGTGTGAGCAGTTATTGATTGGGATGACCCCTAGTCATAACTGAGTAGCACCAGAGATATTTCTAGGATTGTATTCATATCTTGGGGCTATTTCAAGAGTTTCGGGCTTTGCTACCCTACCCATACGGTCAATCCTGCTTGCGACTGTCCACCTGAGCATTGATTATATTGAGGTCACCTTAGTTACCTTACCTAGGTTATCGAGGGGTTACTATTGCAGAGGTTATTCTGTGAGTGTCCTGGCCAGGTAGAGGTCAGACAGCACAATCGCTTTATGCGTTGAAGCTAAGGGACACTATAATTGGTTACGTACCTCTGCTTGTAGTGTATGGGAGTTTCAAGCCTCTCCTAGGCGAGACATACCTGCTGCATTCGATAGCTCACATATCCTCCCCTTGGTTTGCTTGTATTTTGGCTGTAGATTTTCTTAGGAGTGTGCTCTTTGTGCACTAGTTGGCCTTTGGGATTGCATTATTTGAGTATATTTATGATGTCTTGAGTTTGGGTCCTTTTATTTTCAGCATGCCTGGTATCATATTACCCGTCATTGGTCCTAGTACGGACCCTAGTGTCAGACTTGGGGGCATCACAACCCCTTACCCTGCTCCTAGATTTGGGAGTGGTCACATTCCGTCCTCTACTCCATTTGTGGACAATTTTTATTCCCTTCGCTCGGTCTTTACACCGGTGGTCACTTTCACGGGGGTGGTGGTGGATGCGTGAACGTTGGGTCTACACCTTACTTTCCTTTTTATGTCCCATCATTCACCACATTGTTTCCTTTAGGTGCATTTGTCATGATAATTCCTCCCTATTCCCTATAGGTTGGATTCTTTATTGACTACTTTGGGTTGTTTTGGACTTATATGGTTGTCATCTAGGCTCCAGTTTTTGTACACTCTCTCCGAGGTTTCAACCCGTTCATTCCTGTCATAGGTATTATGTCTGAACTAGCATATAGGTTAGGATTTCACATCCGCTTGCACTTGTGCATTGCCTTATGACCATTCCATCTTAACCTTAGGTACGAACCCATTCCATGGTATCGCGGAACCTTCATGCTACTGTTAGAAGTGATATTATGTGAATGGTAGAGTTTTCATGTACATGGGTGTCCTAGTTAGCTCCATTTTTCATTTGGTACCCATGCTGTGAGTCCTCTCTTAGGTCTGGGAGTCCCCCTTTAGTCCCACCATGTCCTTGAGCAAGAGCTTCATACTCCTCTTGAACTTTATGCTGGCCATTCCCCCGGGACTCCCTTATGTCAAGTTGTAATTGCATTATCATGAGCTTTGATTTCCTTATTGAGCTTTATGTCGGCTTCCCTGACATTGCGTTTTAGACATATAGCTCGAACTTATCTCATGTCTAGACATGCAGAGCCATTTTATATATCCTTTGCAGCTTAATTCCCTTTTTACCGGGAGGGGATTTTCCCCCGAGTGTCAATATCCTACACATGTGTCCTTGCATTGAGCGTAGGTATGTTCCACTGCTTGGAACTAGTTTGTTTGCCCCTATGACACTCGTCTCCTCCTAGTCTGTAACTATAAAGTAGTTTTATTCTTTTTCAAGCTTTTTAAATATTTGAAAAAGTCCAAAAAAATCAAAAAACCAAAAATGCGGACAAGGAAAGATGTTATCTTTGGCAGTTGTCGAGTCGTGTCGCCTTTGAACAGAGCACTGTATACCACATCCATTGGTTGGGTTTATAGTTTGACTTTAGGAGCTGTACTCATTTATCTGATTTTATCTCCACTGACTGGTTAAGCTTCTAGTCCCCATGGAGCCTCTGTTGATGCCTCCTGTGTCACAGAGATGTCCCAATTTGTATATCGATTCTATGCTGCCTTCATTCAGTCACCATATGTCATTATGCTCTTGTTCGAAGGAAGTTGAAGCCTGAGTCGAACATTCCTCAGTTATATTGACTTTGCATGTCGGCCATTCCCGATACAGTTACTAGTTCGTGCACCTCATGATCGAGTCCTTCCACATTATACAGCTTTGCTGAGTACCTCGTGTTTGATGATGGGGGATGCCTTAATTCCCTCCTTCTAGCGGATTTCATCCCATCGACTTCAGATCATTTATTCTGGGATTGGAATCTAGAGTCATTTTGAGTGCCTTGATACTTGCAGTCATCAGTGGCAAGTTCTCTCGCCATTGGCAGTCTTTGGGAATACATCAGTGTCCCCTGATCAATGTATCCTCTCAAGTGTTCAACCTCAACTCATTGATTCACACTTGTTAGTTTTCACTCTAGTACCTTGATTCCCATTTTCATTATCATTGGGTGATCTTGTATCTGTTAATAGTATACATCAATGACCAGTAATCAAACGATGGACTACTATCTTCGACTTCGACACCTCCATTCACATAGTAGGACATAATTATGTTACGGAGAGAAATTCCTATGGCTCGGGGTACCACAAAATACAGCTTGACTCTAGAAATCAATCTTTTCCAATATGCAATAGAAATTAAATGTCTAATACTAAAGGTTCAGACCTCGTACCTTATTCCGGACGGTTGAAGTAGATCCCCGTTGAGCTTTCCAACTTTAGCTTGAATTGATAAATTACTTCCTCAACAACAAGTAAACAATACAAGCATACTATATATCATGGTGTTAGATCTATTCTAGCATATATAATCAACAATGTATAAGCATTTGAAATAATCCCATGGATAATATATTCATTCAAACACACATTATTGGACAAGAAAAGATATTTCTATTAATATAAATCAGAGATTACAATAGATACAACCTCTGATGGCACGTCTGCGAACTGGAGAAACTGAATCCTCCACTTGGGCCTCCACCACCTCAATCCTCCATCTCTCGATAGCAAGCTCACAAGAAAAAGGAAAGCTTGGGAAGAACACACTAGTGCTCCAAGGGACAA